>JAQGAB010000010.1:0-91932 GCA_034696565.1 Isotomurus graminis
TGAATTTAACATTGATTCTTAAACAAATGATCTGGTTATTGATTGACATTATGAATGTTTTTATAATTGACTGATGTATTTATACAGGAGGATTATAAGTTGTTGGAAAACTTGAACAAAGCAACGGCAGCAAAGTATTCAGATATGCGACAGATTTCTGCGAATGTGGGGAAGAGTCTCCATGATCTTAATGATAAGTGTAAGAGGAGAGTTTACTCAGCTTACTATAATGTGACATGTTGACATGTGTTTGGTGTTTGTATGAAGATCATTTTAAACAGATGATTGGTTTCAGATCGCAGCTTGGAACCGCTACTTCAGCAGATAGATCAGATAGAAGATTCAGTGAACAAGTTGGAACAAGCTGCATATAAGCTGGATAGTTATTCTAAGAGACTTGAAGCCAAGTTTAAGACGCTGGAGAAACGGCAGTGAAGATGTTGCAAGGTCTCTGTAGTTTCAATGTGCTTCAGAATCAGTATGCAACGATTGTGAATTTGTGATGATCATCTGTAGCTTTAAGTTCAGCGAGAATATTGTCCCCCTGTATTCACATGAGATTAAGGCCATCAGCTTAAATCATTTAAATGTTATTTGAAAGAACAAATTAACTATGCATGAGCTTCTAACTTATCATGTTGTTGTTACACGTTTGAAACAGTGGTTTAGAAGAGGTTGTTGTGTGTATATTAAGTCATAAGTAAACTAACATTCCAAGTATTTTAATAGTCAGCAGATTTGTTGTTTAGTTGTAGTAACAGATCCCGTGTAGGAAAGACGTGTAGACGTAGTACGGGTGTGCAATTTACGTTAAACACAGTACAAAAGACTGATTAGTTTCTTGATTCCTGGTGTATTGGTGGATGAATTGAGTGATAGTTATTTTGTTGAGTCATATGAATTGAGAAATCATGGATTTTGACTTGAAATATAATTTATTAATGGTGTATGCATCATGCAAACGGAGTTTATTTAGAATAATTAATTTCCAATTTAATACCTCTAACCACTAGATTTAGAAGTACAACAAATACCTGAAGGAGAATTAAGCTACATTTACTTATAAATTTCTTTAAGTCACATTCAATTCTACTTAAAATTAAAAACATCTGATTTCAAGAGGGAAGGATGGAATCGATTGCAATTTGGGTACTTCAAAGATTGCTTTATCAAGGCTGATTACCACATAATATATTACTCTGTAAATGTTTAACAATTGATATCTCTCAAACTGTATATCCTTCCACTTAATCCTTGAAAGTCTTACAATCAACAATGTTGATACTTACCTAGGGATCTTATATATTAAACACTGGTGTCTGTACTGGTAACTTATTTAATTTGATTCCGTAGAGATCTCCAACAGCAAATAGTCACCTGTATTACTGTGTTTATTATCACAGAATATAAAATTGCTTTTACTAACTTTTTCATCATCTATATTCTGTGTTAAATCTTTATTCAAAGTGCTAAATAAATTAATATATTACACACCTCTGAATTTTCTGCTATTCTACTAGTCACTAAATTGACTACAAAATGGTAACATTCTGTTAATGTGGCACATGTACAGGAAGACCTATTTATACAAGACATCAGACGTTTAAGAATTAAATTACTTATTTTGACATTGACAGTTACATCATCAGACTTTAGTGGACAAGAAAACATTTCAGTTTATAGTTAACTCTGTGTAAGTGTGGGTTAAGAAGCTAACGTCTCATTGCATTGTCGAAAGATGAGGTTTGGTTGGTAACTTAATTACAAGAATTATATATATTTGGTTTGTATGACATGGTTGGACATTCGTTGACTGGACGAAGAGGACTAAAATTGACAATCTATAATTACTATAATAAAACACTGGAATAAAGATATTTTAAAAACCTCAATTAATTGACTGTACAAGAAGCTCGTATATACTCATATGCATCTGAGGCAAGACAACTAGGAACACACATATGGACAAGACGTTGAAGCTCGAACTAGAGAACACGATTGCAGTATTAAACTTTAAAAATAGGAACTGTGAACTGAAATACATAAACACATGCAGTTGGTAATAATATTTGGAAGTCAAATTAACTTTAAATTACACTGTATACACTCTTGTTTACAAAATCGGGTGAATTATTGTAGGAAAATAACAAGCCATATTTAATTATAAATGTTGCATTGAAATACGATCAGATTGCATTATATTTAACTGAAAAGGGATAAAAACCACACATCGCAGAAGACTGTGCATTTATAAGAGCTTGCATTTACAATTAGCACTCATCGAAATATTACTTTTTGAATACTCTACATCATCTCTGATAAGAACGAAGTTGGAAGTATGATAACAGAAACTAAATACTACACCGACTGCCAACTGTGGAAGTCTTTCATGTGATCAGGTTAAAAGTTTCTTGGAAAGATTGTAAGGATTTCTTTAAAGGCACGGCTATGTTTACCCTTATTTTTTTCTTTGTAAGGAATCAATTTTGATTCCCTTGGTCTAGACTGATTGTTCACAAGGTTGCGTAAAAGCTCTCAACATAAAATGTACTATTGGACTAAAATTGCGTATTTTGGCCACTGCATTGTACATGACAAGACAAATATGAGCTCAATTGCACATTAATTAATGTTAATTGAATCGTTATAGTCTTAAAATTCCATAAAAACTCGTCTCTCCTGTTTAAAACACATTTTGATTCATTGTCTTTCTTTACTCCCTTTTCCTTCTTGATGACCTCGGTCATTGGATCCCTGTCGTCGTTCTGAAGCTTTTTCAGATGCTGTGGGAAACGACGCTCCATGCTGCTTCCTCATGTGAGTCTTCCAGTAGTCCTTCCGTTTGAACAAAGACTGACAAATGTTACATGGATAGTTCCCTGGGAAGTGGACTCGGTAATGTTGATAATCATTTGAAACAACCTTGCCGCATAGAAGGCATCGTTTTCTTTCAGCAGAGTTGGAGACGTTTCCACTTCCGGAACCAGAGCCTCCCACACCACCAGCTGACTCAGGAGGACTCACAGCCTCAAAGATGAAACAAGGCCGGGGTGGAAAGCCACTTGAACCTGTATGCAATGAATTCATGTGTAACCTTCCATGCCCACTACGATTCCCAAAATTAGGTTTTCAGATGTCTACAATATACTTTACTATACAAGCTACAGGATGGAGATTGAATAAGTGAAATAATAGAATCAAGTCGAATCGCCTTAACCAAGTTAATATTTTAATTTGATTCGACTCCATTCTGACTTCCTAAAGGATATATATTCCCGTGAAGCAAGCTCAGAAGTAAGAAGAATAGAGAGAAAGTGCAAAAAAGTCCTTAACTAAATTGTATGCGTGTTAGTTTTATGATTCCAAAGGTACACTTTAGTATATATGTCTTCATGCTATAAGATTAATCTTTAAGATGAGAATACCATCACCGCATTAAAACACGAAATATCTATCACCCACCTACTACCAAATTAAGGATGTTATAATTAAGTGCAAAATTAAAACCCTCAACCGCATTTTTAAGTATGTGAAGTGTGCAGAGAAATCTAGTACAACTAATAAAACCTTAACCCAAAAATTGTAACATTCTTCACCTTTCTGTGAGTTACTGTCACTGCTCCTGCTTACATGAAGCGATCCACCATCATTTAACATCTTAAGAAAGCTACAAAAAGTTCTTGAAGCAAATAATATTCATATGAAATATATGAAAACCAGAGCCAAAGTCCCTTCCTAACCTAATCAATGCCCCCGATAAAAGCCATTTCCTACCGAAGAATCAATGTACATTCCGTTTGACTGGAATAAATAAACGCCAGAAAATCAACAGCCCAAATGGAATTATAGAACACAATTAAACTTTCAGTTTAGACGAAGACAAGCACAATGTTTGGATTTATTTAGTTAAAGAATTAAAACTGAATTAACAATAAAACTCGTTCGGTTATGATATAACAATCATGAAATAAACGATCAACAACAACTAAAGACAATCGCAAAGACTCAAATAGCTTTGAAATGTGTGTCGAAATAACTGAAATAAACAAAATCAAATAACGTGGACGACTTTGTCAACTTAAAATTATTTTATATCTGGAGAATATAATAGGACACCACGAGAGACTACAAATGACACAAACTGTCAACCAAAACTCTGAAAAAGTTTGAACGCATAGTATATCGTTTCCTTTGATCAATAAAGATCTCTTTAATCATCATCTCGTCTTACACAATTAAATATACAACACTCAAAAGCATTCTTCTTACGTAATAACTTTGTAGATGTACGTATAACATTGAAACAATCATTAGTCGGTGAATATAATATACTTAAAATATGACCCCACACGATAACTAGTGAAGTCAAGATTCAAAAGAAAACTAGCACACACAAAATTCATTTCATTAATGGTAAATTTTTGGTATCGTCAAACCGGACAAAACAAGTTCTGCACCATCAATTAAACGCGTACTAACACACACAATAATAATATACTTAATTAAACTCTAGGAGGTTTGTGTAATTATGATATATATAATATGTAGAAATTAACTAAGTAAGATGTAACTCTAGTGGACATCATCAGTGATACATTCATAATATGAGAATCCATCTGAATAGTAAATTATTAAACGAGAGACGCTTACACAGGAATCACCAAAACGTGCGTTGTTGTTATACATTAATTCATTTGAATATGCAAATGGTTATTTCTTCAATAGCAAGTGTTCTGTTTTGTTTTCTGTTTTCTTTAAATTCATAGTTTTTCTCTAAATACAGTTGTAGTAATTTTCAAGGCAAAGTCATTCTTATGAAATGATCGTGTATCATCATCAATATATAATAATTTAAGATCAAGTGACAGGTTAATTTGTTAATTACAGAGGCATCTTTCTAACCGTGTTTTGCAGTCGTTTACAAATCATTTCTAATTCATCGTTAGCAAGTTTGTTCCTTACTAACCTGTGGAACATTTAGATTAGTGTATAGTTCTCGTTTAAACGTGTCAGTTCTTACTAAACTCTACTTTTCACTGAATGCTGGTGTAGCCTCTGATGTGAATAATATGCTTTACAGCAAAGATACAGTCGCACATTTACAAGTTATATCGCAATACTACAGTTTAGTCTAAATTAGTTAGTCAGTTAAATTCTGTTTCCTTTGCAAAACTAGACATTGTTGTGTGACTCTTGTCTCGCTCTAAATTACATGTCTCATTCTAACATAATTGTGTTGTGTGTGTGGACCCCCCAAAATCGACTCTAGATAATTTACTTTGGTTTAATTTTTGATTAGGCACATTGATGGACTTCTAATGAACCATCGCATGTTTCTTTACCCTCTCTGTTCTCATTCTATGGATGAATTCTTAAATTACGTCTATCAAATACTGAGGTGACATAATTCTACGTAGGAGAAAGTATGTCCCCTACTCTATAGTTTGAAACACATGAACACCGAGATTAACGTAACCCCTTAATGATTTACATTTAAATACTTCACCTCTCCTCAAGTTTCAAAACAACACATAGCTATAATTAATCCAAGATCAATCAACGTAGGTTTCAGCAGTACTCCAGGAGGAGTACAGAAGCCAAAATAATCATCGTTCCTCTATAAATTGCTTAACTACACAAAATCAAAACTAACCCATACTTGGGAATCGGGATGATCTAAGCTGATTGTTCTGCTCATTTCACTTAAAATTTGTTGACAACGCTTGATTGTACGGAAACTATTTAATTACGGATAGGTTCTACATATTGCAACTGAAATTCTTTGATTGTTCATCATACTGACTACAAATGTAAGATGTGACTCGAAGGATAAAGTGTGAGAACTAAATTATTACCATCTATGCAAATTACATATATAAGCAGAATAAGATTTTCGAGGATTGTACACCTGCCGAACTCTCATTCAAAATAATTCTCGAAACTCAGAGAAATAAGGTACGTACTTTGTTAATCATCTTAAGGAGAGAATAATATGCGTGATACCTACAAAAATCTGTACAGTGAAACAGTAAAGGTTACGACGAAGCACAATGTAAATTGACTCAAAATTGAACACTTTTATCAACCGTCTTTCACACCTTTCTCAAACTTTCTTCTTCACTCATCCGCACTAAAACCTTCTATTTCATTCATATTGATTTGTGTTTAGTCTTTCGGCTTTCACTGCATACCTCGATACATAACATTGCACACACAAAATTCGTGGCCGAGAGAAACAAAGTCGCTAAGTTTAGACAACCTGTACATATCAGAACAATACTAGCAACTATACGTGATTACTAACTATGATTAAAACTAATAGCACAAAACATCAACCACCAAGTTAATAATTCATAATTACCCAACAGTGATTACTAAACTACTTGATACGCCATAATAAACCCAAGTTTTAAATGTATGCTGTTAACAAACGCTAACTTCGCACTAGATTTTCTTTAAAGCTTGAAAAATACCTGTTTTCTTTACATAAACTAGGTATTGGTCAATAATGGTCACCTTTCCCATGATACCCACTAACTACAGTTGTTTACAAGATTGACTACAATTCATATTTTTGGTTCTATCTTCCACCCACTCACATATATATTTATATGTCCTTTCATACACTCAGTCCATCCATCCAGTTTCTTCTGTCCGTCCAAATACGAACGATATGAAATTCTTAGCAAGAAACAAGTAAAATAATTGTGTACCACTGTCTCCCCCAACTAAACCACCGGAAGGTCTTATTACACACTTCTCATTTGCTTATCTTTAAGGTACTTTATCACTGGACTAAAACAAACAACTCTTTCCTTTTGAAGAGATTGGTTAAGAAACGAAAAACAGTACAAGTGTATAAAGCACGTTTCATGAAAGTCAAACCATTATTAACAAAGTAAACTTCCACATCCTGCTGCTAAATGAGCAGTGAGTGTGCCACTCACCTAAGATACATAAGACATATTACTGGGGCATTTAATGTTTACACGTTGGGTGATATGCAGAATACATCTCACACCCCCGTAAAACAATGTTCCAGTAATAGAAGACAAAATTTTGCTTAGCATGATAATAGTTAACATTTTTCTTCGCCCTTCGGCTTCAACTATCATTGGTCCGAAGATGCGGTAGTATTTACGAGAAAGTGAAAGTTGCATACATGTAAATGTGTTTGTGTGTAAGAAGAAGACCGTGTTTGGATAGAATTTCAGAGGCTGAAGGATGGAGAGGTGTATTTGTCGGGCTCTCATTGTAATTTGTAATCTGCAGAGGCCGCACTGATGAGATTGACGAGGGTACTCGGAGCGGAGCTACTGTTGGGACTGGTGGAGTTGGAGTTGTTTGTGGTGGGGCACTTGGGCTTGCCGTGCTTGACCCGGACGTGGGCATTCAGGTTATCACTACGTGTGTAGACACAGGGACAGTAAGGACATGAGTAGGTTCCGGGCATATGAACAAATCTGTGCTTCCTTCCTCTAACGAGCTTGCCGCATAATTTGCACCTCTTTAGATGTGGACTTCCTTTCACCTTCTCGAATATCGATCCATAGATACGTCCTGTGGAACACAAGCAACCCCATATGACACACACGATAAGACTCCTCCCACTATCATATCAGTCATCATTCTACAATGATGATTGAGGCAGGGCCCAATCTCCAAACCCACATTGATTCTTCGACAAAATAAAAATGAAACTTATGTAACCTAACCTTATGCAGATGCAACAAGTTGAACATATGGCAATGGCTTAAGCCAACATGACTTTCCTCTTTCACACTCTTCTTTCGTACATATGTAAATTAAGTTTTCCTCTGGTCAAACTCTCAGTCACTAATGTTAGCAATGGAATGCGTTTTCCTAAATCTTGACTTCAACCCAAACCATTCGCATTTTATGCGTCAGTTCGTCGGTTACTTATGATTTCTATAAATGCACTATTTCCCATCAAAATCGTATTACACTACAAGACAAGATTGCATTAGGCAAACTATGACTATTGACTGCACTTGACTACTTCAACTTCTACGAATGACTATGCAGGTAAGGAATATACATTTACAAATCTCTTTCAAGGCACTATCTGTTGAGATGACTAAATATATGTTGGATCGCGAAATTGAATCTCTGTAAGTGTTTTAATTACTTCCTATTCCTAGACCCTGAGACAACATCAGGAGTATCGATCTTGTGATAAACCTTCAGATGATTTTTGAGGGTGGATTCTCTTGGATATTCATGGCCACATAAGAAACACACGAATTTAAACTGACTGCTAGTATTATTTCCTCCTTGTGCACTACTACTACTTCTTCCTCCTACACTACTGATCCTTGGCTTATCTACATTCGACAGTATACTGGAAGAGCTTCCTTTGATAACCCCAAAGTCGCTTTTCTTGTACAAATGTCTACCCTCACCAATACTAAGGACGCTAGGAACGGAACTACTGGAAGAACTAGGACCATCGAGATTCCCACCACCACTACTTATATTAGGGCACGACGCACTACTACAAATAGTAAATCTTGGAGTGTGATGATGGATAATGTGACTGCTTGTGGTCATGTGGTAGTGACCGTGATGTTGAATCTTAGCACTAGCTTGAGCTCCTCCAGGAGACGGGATAAGTTCCACTTGGACATGTCTAGAAGGGAGTTGCTGAACATCGTCTTCTTCATCTTCATCCTCCACCTGTATCATTAGCTCATCTTCAGGGGGATATTCTTCTTCACCAGATCTCATTATTGCTTTCTCTTCATCCGATTTCTTACTACAGCATCGTGTACAGTTTAAAGGCTCATTGGAATCATCTTTCTCATCACTCGATACCACATGACTTTTGATAGCTGCAGCTGTGGTAATTATTTTAAGAACAGATGCCCGCTTGTCTTTAGGTGATGTGGTGGTGGCTTTACTTGTTAATTCGATGGGATTACATGTGACCTCATTCATGTTCATATGCTTCATCATAACACTTCTGAGAAAGTCTCGAGGAGATTTATTAGCTCCGTCATGACTAGCCTTTCTTGAATTAGCACTTCGACTCATCATCACTCCAATCGCTTTGTTAGATTCATATGATTGCCTTACATCTTGAGGAACACCTCCTCCTCCAACTTCTGCAATCAGTGAACAACAAGATTTCCAAAATCACTGTGTCGCTCCCTTTTTCATCTAATCGTTTTCTCCCTTGTATACTAACACTATAGACCTAATAATTTGATTCACAGTAAAAGAAAATTGTCTCTCGTTGTCCCCTAAGTCCCTTAAGTAAATGGAACATCTGATCCAAATCCACATTGCACAAGCATGTCTCTACCAGACTAAACCCAATTAGCAGGAGAGCACAAACAGGAAGCTTTCTGTCATCTTCGTCGTTTTCCCTGAACATCTTCTTGCGTACTTTAACAACAGTCCATTCTTTCCCTTCCGCTTTTATGTACCCTCAATAGTCTAAGCAGCCACCGTTTTACCACCAACCACAAAGACACAAAGTACACACTAGAGAGCTACGAACTAACTAGGCCAAGGAAGGATCTTTTTATTGATCACAATTTTCTAAATGAGAATCCGCCAGTCAACAGAAGAAATGTCTTTTTGTTTCTTGTTGCACACACTCAAAGCTTAGTATACATTATCACCGCATATTTTCCTCAACAACTGTCCTATGTTCACCAATTCCTTTTATATGAATTCAATTGAAGTAATAATGATAACCTTTCCATGATGCTGTTTCTTCAGTCTAAATCGCTAATTGCATGTTTCATATACATAAAAATATGCTCCTTTGATAACATCAGGATTCGAACCTTTTTCCTTTCTTAAAACGCTCATTATTACATTCTTCTACATGTTCGAATCTACCCAAACTACACAGGAGAATGATACATTCTAAAATCTAATGCCGGATTAGAAACACAAATAATATCAAAAAGGAAACTTGATACGAATCAATGTCAATGAGTTATTCACAAGTACTGGAGCTGGAGAAGGTATACGTATAACGAATACACTTAATAGTAAAAGGTGAAAGTTTGAAAATGATTATATTCTACATAAATGTTAATGTATTCAAATCTTACCGTCTGATATTTCCAATCCGTCAATTGTTGATCCGCCTTGTTGGTCTAGGTCGCCAGGTTCCATTTTCATATCGTCGTCACTTGATTTTTCCTTTACATCCAATCAAAAAATATTATTACTAAAATTCCTGTTCATTAGTTCTTTTGTGTGTAAGTCTACGTCTTTTGTACTTGTGTCCTTTCCTAATCAGGACAATCTCAAACATACCAATAAAGAGGCAGCATGGGGGTAGTATCCAATATATCGTCCATCATCTCCATCATCATCGTCATCATCGTCATCCTCCACTTTAACGTTAACATTGGGTTCCATAAGTTCATAGTCCTGTTCATCATCATCATCATCTTTAGAATCCATAACGGGCATCAGAAACGACGAGGGATCGATGGAAGAGCTCGACTCGCAGGCAACCAGAGGACTAGGCTGAGACGATGCTGACCGACCACCACCACCACGTTCCCCTCCTCCCCCTTTTCCTATCGCAATAAGGGCTGGTGGCGAAGGCCGACTTGCTGAAGAAGATCCTACAGACACTACATCCACATTCCGTCCGTCCATCTTCAAATCCTACAACAAATACAAACCCAAATTAACACAGGAAGACCACAAATTCCATGACACAATAGATTTTAACTTATTTCACCTGGTGATTTGTCGATACCGTCAAAGGATGATCCCCCAAGTCATCATTACTGCTGGTGGACATCCTCCTTCGCTTCCTGGACACGACGATTCCATCACTGGAGTCCACATTGTTGGAAGACACGACGTGATGATTGTTGTTGTTGTTGGAGGAGGAAGAGTTCCTCACTGCAGAAGACGAGGTGGACGAGGAGGACGTGGCTGCGGCGGCGGCGGCTGCTGCTGTAGATGAGGACGACGAAGTGGTCGTCATGTCCTTCGCTCCTTCCGCGTTTCCTTCACTTCCTTCCGTCAGTCCGCGGATCTTGAGCGCTTCGGCAGTCTTGAGAAACTCCGACAACGACGACTGACTCACGTTCACCTCCCCTTTGTACATGAAGTTCAGGAGGGCCTTCATCTCGGAACATTTGATGTCCTTCATGAAGATTATGGGGTGTGGGTGGGAGTTCTTCACAAGAAGATTCTCGAAATACGGACTGCATGCTGATAGAACTGTCTGATGCGCTTTGAAACTTTGGCCGTCACAAGCTAAAGTTACGTCTGTGAGGGATTCTTGTTGCAAAAGTCGTTCCAAGACTTCCGTCAAGTTGCTTCCGTGATTGTTCCATCGCAGGCAGAAGTGCTGGTCGCTCATTCCACCCATTTTGATGCGTGTGTGTTAAACTGGCTGCTTCTGTGGATTCAAAGAGAATTGGAGTTAGAAAAGGTGACCTTTGACTTTGAAAATACGTTTTGTCGCACTAAGGAAAAGACGTTGTTGCGGTAGAGGACTGAAGACAAGTGACGCTTTAAGTGCAGTGGCCGTAGTGCGTGTGCCTTTGATGGAGTGGAGGAGGAAGAGTGAGAGACCCGACTGAACCCTCCGCCGCACTCTTTTCAGGCTCAAAGGGAACGAGGCCTTTTCTCTTCTTTCTCTTCCACCTCCACCACCACCACCACCACCTCGTACCTTTATTATATTACACGACTCAGGTCAACTCTTTTTAATCACAAGTCTGTAAAACCTCATTGGGTTTCCTACACTTAAATTTGCACATAATATTATTATTGCAATGTGCAACAGGTTAAAGAAGACCTTGTGCGGAAACATCTACTAAACTATTCCAGACTAGTATTATTGGAATGGTGGGAGAGCATTCGCATGCATTTTTTTGCATGGATGACTTTTCCAGGAAAACTAATGCTTGTGTGAATTGTTGTATAGAATGAGATGCTAATTTTGGATCAATGTTATGCAACTATGAACTTAGAACCATTTTGATGTAAAAGATTTGAAGACTAAAGAAGCCCTGAACATTTCATGATTTCGTCATCACCGGTTTATGTAAAGTACCTGAGTGGAGCATGTCGCAATAACTTTATACCTTGTAATGTGTAGTATACCTTCATCTTTGCAATTTGAAACCTTACACACTTTAAGATATACTAGAAAATGCAGGAGACTTTATTACTGTGAAGAAGTTATGAAGTATATTACGTCCGTTTTACAACTTTGAACAATCCATTCTCCGTCCAAGAACCCTGAGTTACGGCTATTCAAATTCAAATGTTGTCCTATGATGGATGGAGATGGATGCTGTCATAATATATAATTATACTAGTGTAGTAATCTCATTATAGTTACCATGCTGTACGATTACTACTGCTTATGTGCTTGTAAAGTGTGTGTAGACTGTGTGTAGTATAAGTCAAATGCTAATGAATGAGTCCTTGGTTGGAAAACCTTGACAGTCAAGATGAAGATGAGGTAATTAACATACACACAACCCACTATGATAGGATAAGCAGCTATTTCTAATCAGCAAATAAACATTAAATACATTAAAAGCACACACATACACTTAAATCCATATCGCCTACTAATCGACTAAACCCTTGACTCAGAAGATGAATTAACACAACAATTTAGTCTCCACTTAAGTCTCTCTCTCTCTCGAACTTCAAATACACATGCAAATGTTAATCTGTCTGTAAGTCTGCACTTCAACAGTTCCATGCTGAATGGCTGCATGCTTATATATGAGTTCTCTGGTTTTGCTTTGTAACTAGTGGCTTTTATTCCACTGCAGAAGATTTTTAGATTGGTTGGGAGAATGTTGGGACTTTGGGATGAGATGAAACTCAGAAACAGACTTTGTATTTTAATAATACCTTTTATTATATTCTTCGTTAAATAAACTCGTGTCCTGCTGTTCCTCCTTATCTGTTCCCCTTCCTTTGGATGTGTCTTCCTTCAATAAATGTTTGGAGGAAGCAGTTGCCTAGTGTAGCAGAACCAACAACTGCTTTGTACCAAATTCGATAAGACTTTCTGCTGTTGCAGACTGGAGGACCAGATCCACAGACTCTGGAAGTGTACCGCAGATTGTAAAATACAGACCTTTGAGAAGTACTAACTGACTGAGGGCTGCGGAGTGAAAATGTATAGGAATAAATGATCTCTGGTAAGTTTCTGGAGAAAAGGGCTTCTTCTTATAGTCGACAGCAGACTTGGTCTTCCTTCCCCTTGTTCGTGACTAAATGCAACCTTTTTGGAAGGAAGCCTCATAGCATTTCATTGTGAAACCCTACTTGGCCACGTACCTAGGGACTCTCACCGAAAGGAATGAAAGTTCCCTGCCTGACTACTGCAAGGGAGCAAACAAATAATAATGGAAGGAAAGCAGGGAAAGAGACAGTATAGGTGGATATATATGTATGTACCTAGGGTTGGAGGACATCAGTAAGTTGATGTATAAGACTATATATGGGACAGCAGAAGGTAGGAAAGAAGGAACTCCTGCATGCTTTCATTTGAGGGAAAAGGCCTTGGATTAGGCTCTCCGTTGCCTCTCTGTCCTTCCTAAGTGTAATATCGATCGGAGAGTGTAGCGTTGGTGGCTATTACGTGTATGTGTGTATGAATGTAGTAGGCTGCTCGAGAAATCCGGTGAAAAGACCGGAGAAGGGAAAGAAGGAGAGGGTGACTTCATTTAAGGCCTTTCACTCATTCCCGTCCACTTTCTCTCTCCCCTTCGACCAAAAAATCGATAAAAAACACTCGCAACCATCCTTCCCTTCCTCGGAGGACTTATACACCGTCCTACAACCTACAGCAGCCCTCTCCACGTCTAACAGCTCGAAATCCAATGCCCTTTACATGCTCCGTTGAGTATCCCATTCTGCCAACTATGACGATGATATGGATCCATACTTTTTGAACCCAGTCAATACTTTTATAATATTATACTTTCTTTCATAAGACTCCCTTTCTCTCAAGCAAACATATCGTATTTCGGTACAAAGCTCAACTTGGTAATTCAACCGGAGAACTGAAATGTCTCAAGTCTCTAGTAGTCCAGTAGTCCACCTCTTGTCCGTTCAAAAGCTTCGAGAGTCAAAATACAATGAGACCATGAGAATGAACGAATAGTAACAACCGCAACTCCAATTTCAGTTCCAGGAACTGCCCGACATTCGCATATAAGTAATTCCACTAATTCTACCTCAATTCTTGAAGGTGATTGAAAGGTACTAAAGTACTGGGAACACCGGGAAGAATACCAAATGAGCTTCATCCACTAAACTACAAGTTTTGAGTTTCTCAATGCAATCCACAAAACTCGGTGAGTACGCAAAAGTCTACTTTTACTGGGAAACAATGGGATGAACCTTTTTCCACGTTCGTACATGTATCACGCTTTGTAGTATTGTGGCCTGGCTACCAATTATATGCAGAAGAATCTAAGAACTGGTCTTTTTCTCTGTGTTTAGACCTTTATACACTTTAGTCCCTAAGGAAGCTTCTAAAAGATGAAGAGACTTGTGGGCTTCTTCCCTTTTTATTTATTTCTCTTCTTTTAATCAACCTCCGATCAATTGTTTTTTGTGCAATCCATTTTATTCGCAGGTAATCAAACAGACCTGAAATTACCTTTTGCAAGGCTCAATCTTCTTTTTCCCTTTTCCTCTGGAATTCCAATGAGATGCCTTATCCTACAACAATGTAATTTAAGGCTTGTTCTCCCGTAGGCTTGCCCTGAAATGGGCAAACTCGTCTCTGGACTCTCTTCTATGGAGTAATTTCACACTGGACCAAATAAGGAGCCCAAAGGATAAGTTGCCAAGCACTTAATGAACAGGACGAACACACACACTAACCACTATTCCACAAACCTTTTAAGCAAGCCTTATTATTCCTTTCCTCTGCGTATGAAAGTGCAAGAAGACACACTGACTGCCTTGCAAGAGCAGGATCAAGTGAATATTTTCAAGGGCAGGAGAGCAAAATTTATAAATGCGAATAGAGGACTACTACTACTCTTCTAGTGTAGGCAGAGAATATGAGAGAAGGAGTGGATGAAGGAATGAATATGTAGAAGGCATGAAGCATAGACTTTATCATGTCAACGTCACCCTTAGGAAATGTTTATCTCAGTTATGCCAACTAGTCTTTCGAAGGGAGATGATTCAGGGACCGTGGAAAAGAGTGCAAGATGGAAACAGGCAGCTCAACTTACTCTCCATACACTCCTTAACATTGGAGAAGGGGCTGAGTCAGTCACCAGAATACAAGCAGCCTTCTTTCTTCCTAAAGATATAAAAATTTGCCAGGCGCATCCTTACATATTCTTTCCCAGTGCCAACTCTTGCGATCCTTTATTTCGCCCTGCCTTTTACACACATTTACTTGCATCCATCTCCTTACTCCTTCTAAACTCTCGTCCTGCAGTGTCATGTGGCCAAGTCTCTCACTCCTGTTGTGTGGACTCCAACACACAATAATGCATTTCCTCTTTCATTCCACCATCATCATATATATCCATCATCATGTGCACAACTAACTAGAAGGATGCATAGGGCACACCAGAAGAAGAAGAAGGGGCTTTCCCCTAAAACAAGCTAGGATTCAATCTCTTCCCTGAATGACTTCAGAACATTCATCAAACGCAGAAGAGAGATGCTTGCCCTGCAGAATTCCCTCATTTACAGATACACACACACACAGACTAACTTCCAAAAGCTCTCATCACCATATGCATTACAGATACAACACAACTTTCGCCCTAATCCAAATCCTCCATCCTCAGTGGAATTCCTCCAGCACGAGGCATCATAATGTGTAATATGTGAAGTCAATGCACCTTCTTCTTCGTCAAGTCACTACTAGGCGCTTTGAAAGCCTCCCTGCTAAACTCCCTGCTGTTGAATTGCTGTCCCCTATGCCACGAAAAACTCATGTTCCCTCAGACCGAAGTCTTTTTGGATGTCTCATTACATCGCAACTAATAATAATCCTGTGTGTGCGTATGTAAGTATGGGCTTTATTTAATGTGGTCCACACACACTCTCTCTCTCCCCAATGAAGTTTATCCTTTAATACCTGTCCCCAAAATGTGCAAACTACAATAACGAATCATTAAAATTAAACCAAACATTGAATGACATGCAATTGTTAGGGAATGAATCGAACTGTACACACTGCGTTATTCCAACAGCTCAACCCCAGTGCTCCCTTATTAAAATCTGAGTAAAGTGACACCATTCTCGGAGTAGGAGACTAAAACAGTATGAATGCTGAGGTGATCTGATGCATGCAAGCGCATAGCAGATGAAATAAAGGGCTGGAGTAAATGGCATAGCATAACCATAATTTGGATCCATACACTCGTTTCCAATGATCTCGGAGGAAGAATGTTTTTGTAGGCTACGAGTGTTTTAGAAACTCTCACGTTACAGTGTTTTCGATATGCTAGAAGAGTGTTGTGGAGTTTTTGGTGAGAGAGAGAGACTTGGAAGAGGCAAAACACAATACACAATAGAAATAAGAATAATGGCCCTGAAATGCAATGCATGGAAGAATGGCAACTTCATGGATTTAATTCACACCAGGTAGAGAGAGAAGGATTCGTGTGGATGGTGGATGGTTTGTCGTGTATAGTACTCAGGTGAGTCTTTGGCTTTGGTTGCTGATTAAATAATATCAAAAAGTGGTATGCTCTATCATTCCTCTCCTTATGGATGGATTGCGTAGTGTGGCTGTGTCTGTAGTCAGCCTTTACTTGGTTTAAAAGGGGTGGGACTTTTTTAGCAGAGAGAAAGAAGAGGATGCTGCTATATGCACTGAGAGAGCTCCTTGCTGGACTTATTCTTGCTTATCATCTTTCCTATCTCATCCTTATACTGAGAATTTGGCTTTAACGCAAGTGTACCATCATCGTCATCATTACATCAAGTGTAGTGCCGTGCGGTTTTTTGCGCCCAGAGTTTGCACAGATCACAGTAGAGGAGTACTCAAAAAGTCACAGAGCTTTGCGATCTTCTACACTTCAGAATTTACAGTCTCTCTCTCTTTGGGATGAATGATGGATCGAATCAAAAGAACTCTCATGGAGATGAACCACCGAGATTTTTACCAGTCCTGACACTTATACTATGAACAGCTTTTGCCTATTGCTAGGCGTACTTCATACATTTCTGTCTCGTGAAGTGAAGCTAAAGGGATAGCTGAGATTTTGTTCTTTGAGTTTTAAAGGATTATACAGAATGAGAGACTCATCTCTCTGCTGGTGTACGCATACGAATAAAAAACACAAACTCCTTCATTTCGCCATGCCTTAATTGTAGAGGTTCCTCCATACCTTAAAAGACGCGATGTGGATGGCTTTGTACAACATTCACACGTAGGAAAATCTCAAGGTATACGACCTTCCCTATCCCTAAGGCCACTTGAAGCAACAATTCTTTTATGCCTTCCTTCTCAGATATATGTATGATACTTTTATGAGAGGCTTATGATGTGCCTAGAACTTAAAAACTAAATTCACGAACTTTCCTCCATATACTAAACCATATGGCAAAGCTTTTATGTGTATGCCCCATCCCTTCCTTTTATCCTTTAACTTGAACTCTTCGACATTGAATCAG
The DNA here is from genome assembly GCA_034696565.1 of Isotomurus graminis. Classification (NCBI taxonomy): domain Eukaryota; kingdom Metazoa; phylum Arthropoda; class Collembola; order Entomobryomorpha; family Isotomidae; genus Isotomurus; species Isotomurus graminis. The sequence continues at coordinate 17,638 of JAQGAB010000010.1, forward strand.
AAGATACGTGAGATTGTGGTTTGTTGCGTTCCTGCATGATACATGTGTGTGTGAGTGTCTACTGTGTGGACTTTTTAAAGTGTCCCGTTTACTTCCAAGTATAAGGATCGTTTAGTTTTATGAAGCATGATGCATGCAACCTGATCATAATGCGAATATAACTTTGGACCATGCAGAATTGTAGTGAAGTGGAGTATTATACAATATATACATATAAGTAGTGCAGCACACGAATGAAATGAAGTACCTCTTTTCTACCCTGTGGGATAATGGGATTCATGCAGATTACTGTAAGTGTTAAGAGTACGAGAGAGAGAGAGACTCGGCTGAAATACGAAACCCTGCAAAAAGTTCCAAGGATATGTCGAATGTGCTGAAACAAACTGAAACTCGTCTGTGTATTGGCTCCATGAGTCTTTTTTCATCGTTTGAGATAAACATTCTTTCAAGTCACTACTTCTTTATGTTAAGTACATATACACTAGCAGCAACAGCCTCATGACGAAGCGGAGGAGACTACGCCAGACCAGAGTAGCACTTGATTTAGCTCAGCAGATTTGCATATAGACCAGGGACCAGATTGGATCCTCGTTTTACTTAAACTCATCTCGTTTCTCTCCTGACTTTCCTTCAACACGAAGATGTACAATGTGTCTATATAGGACTAATACACGAGTACAGCAGAGGACGATAGCAAATAGACTCCATTTATTGTGGGCAGAAATAGGCCACACGGTGAAGGAAAGAAGGGCACTCAGGGCTTAAAATAAATCGCGTAAAAGGATAAGACGACCAAGTACCACACGACAGACTTTTCTGCTCGCTCAAGATCATCCGGAGTTCATCATGTAGGAGACCAAATCTCGCACATTTACTTAACTATCTCTTGTAGAAAGATATTCGAGTCTCTCACTCCTTTGCCCACATGTGCTCTCCTAGGGACTGCTTAATCTTTCACTGCTGACTATTTTACGAATATTTTTTTCATCTATTCATTCTCTGTCGCATCACTTTAAATCTCCAATGGTGTACACGTTCATTTACATTCATTCAAGGGGACAAGAGATAATATAAGTCGTCTCTGGACTGAAAGAGAATCTCCAGTATTAATTTCTTAGCTTCTCCAGTACCCAATTAATATGAATGCATGTGTATCGTCTTGAATGTATGAAATGAATCTTCTGACTCATAAATTGTCAACAGTATACTGCTCAACTACTTGAATTGAAACCTTCACTCTACATACAATGATAAGCAAGGCTTAAAAAGTTCCAACGTCTGACTTGATAAAGTAAGGGCAGCAAAACTTACTACACTTGTTCGGTTGAGCCTTGTTGAAATTGTACTGATTAAAAGACTCAGGAGACTCATCTAACACTAACTGTACTGCATGTACGGATCCATCCGCAACTTATGGATTCATGACAGACTCCTTTAAAGCCATTGTTTGTTTAATGAATAAACATTGAGCGATCCTATATAGTCACATCATCATAACTGCGATGACATGACATGCCCGAGTTTCCAATTTTCTTTTAATAATGTATCGTGATGATCCCACAAGCGAGCGAAATACTTCTCAAGGTGTATGAGGAATATGGTAGCTGAATGAGCCACGCGTATATTAATGTTAGTGTGTTTGACTCCAGCCCTATTGTATTCCACCAAGCACGAAACGTCTTAACCATTAAATATAAAGTAGATTGGACTTTTAACTTGTTTCTTTTAACATAAGCTTGCTTCTATCCTTGGTAGTTATTGTGTGGAACTTTACTGAACATGTGAATTCAGGTTTCCAGCATGAGAAACGAGGCTCCTCATCATCATGATTCCCTGTGAGTTTACGTAAGTTGCAGAACCAGGCCCTCATAAAGCAGAATACACATTAAAGTCATAAGGAGAGCGACTGAATATCCTTGAAACTTCTCGTGAAGGAGTTGAATTATCTCATCTCTCTAAACTCACACATACACAATCCTTAGAAAAACGATAAGGCACATGAATAATCATAATCACGCCCATGTCAATGGTTGGTCAGATCTCAAAAAAGTACCTTCTCCTTCATCATCTCTAATAACGTTCCTTCCTTCTTTCAGCTACATGCTTTTGAATAGTATACATGTTATGTGTTTATGTGCTACATGGTCAAAATCAATTCATAAAAGTCGGTGATGGAATTATGCGATAAGGAAGAGGTTATCGCACCATACTATCGAATTAAATATTGCCATTGCAGATCACACAAAACTAGAGGAATTAAGTCCCTCTTCACTACTCTCTCGTCAAAACCTCTTGTGAGTGACATGACAGCAGAAAGTATTTGTTTTTCATGCTCATGAATGAAGTGAGCAGTAATTTATCTGAGGCATGTGTTCATGTCAAGGCTCCCCTACCTTCATGAAAGAGCCATTCATTGTTTCTAATCCCTTGAGCCTTGAAGGTTCCTCAAGCATCTAATGCCACATATGGAAGACATTTCCTCCACCTAAGGCAGAGCAGCAGCGATAGGGAACAACCCTTCGCTTGTGCACTACCAGTTGCCATCCTTGTTGCCTGTGTTTGTATAATTTTACTTTCAATATCACTTCACTTCGTGGACAATCAATATGTTTGAAATTTTGAAATGCTAAAAATAGTTCACACCTAAGTAAATCCCTCCTTTAGACATTTCGGCTACAGATGCCATGTTTCTTCTTATTTCTCTGTGTTTCTGGAGACGCTCCTGACTTATTATTGCTTCCAGGGATTGTTAAGCAAACTCATTAAATTCTAATCTCGTATCACCTTCTTCCTCATAATAAGCCACACGTAGTGTAATAATAATTACAAGTACAGCATATTATTTACCTGCAACCACAAGGCTAGGAAGGTAGGAAATACACCGAAGGAACCAAAAACCTCTGCAGACAGTAATAATAACGATCAGTTTCAAATCTTTGAGGAACATTAAGCCTTATAATTATGATAATCCAAGTCTCTTTGACTAATTACTCATACCATTAACCTACCCTGTAAACTCTTGAACAAGCCTACAGTTAAATGACATATAATGACATCATCTCGTTCTAATAATCCATTTGCGCTTCAATGGTACACTAATACACTTCTACAAACTACAAACTACATGATTGCTGTTTAGTATTCTGCCTATGTCGCTCTCCTCTCTGTTCCTCACGCTCACACTATGAATATTATTTGGTATTATGATTCCTAGGCGTTTGCATTCATGAAATGTTATTCACAAAACCCGATTCACAAATCACTATTCAGTATTTGTTCTACGTAACCTGCAAACTCACAAGGAAAAACAAAGATTTATGGTAATGCTCTATAATATTCAGTCCAATTGTTACATTTTACGATTAAGAGAAAGTACGTGAACAACTATTATACAGCCGGTTCACTCAGTTAAATTATCAAAAGTGAGATATATTTTTTCATTCACACATTCACACTTAATGATAAATGTCATCATGAACTAAATGGTCTAAACACGAGATTAAGCTTACATAACTTGATCCAAAATATTTGTATGATGTGAAACCAAATTGGAATTGGTTCATACACATACGAATGATATAAATATTTGTGGTGATATAACTTAAAACTAATGAAATCACGAGTAAAAATGCTCATACCTTTTCAGCACTTTTGAATGCTCAAAGATCCAGTGAATGATATTTCTCCAAGAATGAAGTAACTTTATTGTCAAAATGTGTTTGCTTGGGTGTGTACGTATAATTAGCACGAAATAGATTGACTCCTTGTTGATTTATATATAAATATTTATATGACTAGAACAAAATCAATGGTAAAAGTACAAACTTTGAAGTTTCAAGACACTATATGTTGACCTTGAGGTCCAAACTGTAGAAGTGTATGCATGTATATAATGTTGGTCACAAATTAACTATTTTAAAAGATGATTGTTGTAATTGGCGAAGAGTTTGGTGAGGGTGTGTGACAATAATCACTCCCCAAAAAAGGTTCTGGTGGAATATAAAATTCCTGGTGAGTCCTTTCTCCTTATTAAGGAGAGAACTATACTTTCTTCTTCTTCAGGTGAATGCAAAAGTGTCACTTACTACACTCACGCACACGACTGTGTGAATTAATGAAAAATATTTGGTACTAAAGACCATGTAAAATGATTTTGATGAGAAATAAGACAAGAAGAATATAATAAGAGTAGAAGGACTACATTTGAGTTAAGAGTATATAGGGATCCTACAGCCTAACTAAGGATGATGATGATGGTGGTTTAAGTTTAACGAGAGTTAAAGTTACGTAGTTGGTAGTAGTGAGTGTGTGTTGAGTAGAGAAGAAGACACACAGAGCTATTAAATAATAATATTGAAATTGAAATGGACGAGGCAGGCAGGAGGTAGAGGAGACACTTGAAGGCTTTGAAGGATATTTGGTCCCTCCCTTCTTCCCTATCGCAAAGTATTTCCCTGCAGGGGCCAGAACCACTAAAGTACTAGAGGGATCATCATCATCGGGTCCACCTTCCCACACACAACTCACGCTACTGAATATATACTTCCAAAACTCCAACAGGCTTTCCCGAGCATCTCTAACCTACTGAGATCGCGATATATCCACATGTTTTTATGTAGGGGCGACGGGAGAAACACACTTTTTGGGAGTGGGCAATGCTAAGGGATCATTAAGTCTACTCAGTCAACCGTGACTTTCTCCGGATGTTATAAGGACTTAAGGGAAATTCCAGGCTTAACGCCACTGGACCATCTTAGTGAGGGTGGAAGGTCCCCTGGACAAAATGAATTAAATGCCAAGTGGCGTAGAAGGGTTGGAGGAAGTAGTGAAAGTAAAGGGTTAAGCAAAGGGATACGAAGGACTGTGGTAGGCCGTGGTGTGGTAAGTCGGTACTTAATTTGCACAGGACCTTGTGGAATCGACCCTGAAAGATGTATGGTGTCATATAAGCCTGATTGTGTGTTAGAATAGGGTACACACACTCGCACAGTATTAGCATGAGAATAGGACTTGACTCATTTTTTGGAACCACAAGTAGTAATAGTAGTAGTGTACTGTGTGTGAGTGAATATATACAACCCATGGTATGAAATGCACCTTACTTTTTGCTGTAGGGAGTTGTAATGCATGGAAACAAATCTTTTCCACACTCCATACAGTCTCTCAAGTATTCCATACAATGAGAGATAAGCATGGATTCATAGAATTGTAGAGAGAAATACCCAGGTTTATTTTTTACCCTTAGTATAACCTTGCTCTTAGCTGAGGGGAGCCTCATCTCTTACAACTTTGTGAGATGGTGTGTCTATTAAGGAACTTTGGGTAAGCACAGTAGGTGTACTCTCCCTTGCGTAATCCTTGCACTAAGGATTTGATCACATCATACACACACACACATGTATGTAGAAGAGTTAGCCAAACCCACAAGTCACACTCGCATACTTGCGAAGGGATTCTTATGCGAGTAAAAAGAGTCTGATTGGATTCAGCATAAGGTTGGATGTGTAGGTTTACATGGCTTGGTAGACTGCAGGTTTCTCCTCGAAAATACAACGTGGAAGACCCTTCACGACAATACGAGGAACTATGTTTGCTCCAACTCTGCTAAAAATATGTTCGTATGGCAAATATGCTCGAGCAAAGGGATGAGAGATGGTGCGCTTTGGCTGATTCAATTGTTTCCTAAGGACTCGCTCAGGATCATGAGTTTTACAAGTGAAAGCCACAATGCCTTGTTTTACATAGTTTGACTCTATGCATATCTGTGTGATCAGAAGTTTAATCTAACTTTGGTAAAAACACTAAAAAGACTGAGTTAACTAGCACATTCACTTACTTTCTTATTTCACGGTTTTAAAATAATATTGCTTCAGTAGTATAATATGTTGCACAGATTGGTATAATTGGGTGGAAGATCTAATTACACGATGTCTTACCATTTCCAACCAAACAAGCTTGAGGAAGGAGGAGACGGTAATGAAGGAGGAATTGGTGCAGTTTCAGCTGCGAGATCTCCACTGTTCAGTAAATAAGATGGGATGTGTCCATCATAGTTATTCAGACATAGCAAGCAATATCGGAAGAATTGAGTGCAATTGGATAAGTTCATGTAAGTCACTGCAATGAGCACTCCAGATGCTACAAACGCCAATTCTTTGCATCGTCTGAAAAGCAATGTGGATTGTTGTTCCACTTGTCCACATTGGTTAGGTACATCTTGTGCTGTGCAATTTGGAGTCACGGTTGCAGGTGTACAGGAGACGTTGCTGCGGCTGGAAATGTTAGCAAGACGTTGTTTGATTCCAGTGATAAAGTTGGAGTGACTGGCAGTTGTGAATATTCCAGTGTATCCTTTGCAATGGTAGACATTCTTCACATGGTCCATTTTCTGCCTCAAGTTATTCAATATCCGGAATTTCATGGATTCTTCTGTTACTGCCTTTGATCTTTGTGCAGCTGCTTGATTGATACTTCTGGAGAGGTCGGCAATCATTGTATCGTCAGTTGTGTCATCCTTGCTGAGCTCCCGAACAGCATCTTCGATTACATGATCCACGTTGAACTGGCGAATGCAACAAGTGACCTCCTTAGAGCATATTGGGCAGAGAGGTTTCTTCTTGAGCCAAGTTTGGAGACAGCTTGAACAAAACGCATGACCGCAGCTAGCAGCAGTAGCCTGGGGAAAGTGTATACATTAGATTCGGACTACTTGTTACAGTTATAAGCATGAGTTACTTCGGTCATTGGATCGTGGCAAATTGGACATGAAAAATATTGGAGAAGACTGCTCATCAAGTTTTCATTGAAAAGACCTTCCAAAGGTCCATCAGTGGTGTAAAGCTCAGAAGTCTCACGGTAGGTACAAGCAGGACAGTTACATCCGGTTTCATCATCGTCAAAGTCAGGGACCATTGGAATGCTTGGAGGTGGAGCGTTAATGGGCTCAAGGGAGACATATTCACATTCACATGTACAATTTTTGTTGATACATGAACATCCATGGCTCTCATCGTCGAAATCCGGAATCGTTGGAGGTTTCGGATGTCCACTTGGAATATAGTGAGCTGGGAAGACATGATGAGTTGTGAGCGATGGTGCACTTGCCTTTGTGAACCCTTTGGAAAGGTTAGACACACTTTCCCAATCTTTTGGACGAGCGTCGCCACTTCCTCCGCTCTCCTCAGATTCAGACATGCCTTTGAAATACAAAGTCAAAAGTGTAAAAGGTTTAGCACGAACACACACATGTAACTACTGTCTTCTACTTACGAACACAATTCATCGTTGCAAATGAAGTCATTGTATGTAACTTCTAGCAAAGTACAGGCTACTCTGAAGTTCCAGGATCCTGAAACAAAGTCTAGGCTGGAATTGCTTGAAACGGCCACCAAGACAGATTCGGGTATAAATGAAACCAATTTTCATGACGACATAATCATTTCTAGGACCTCCAATATCTTCCTGGAAACGAATCATCGCTGCACGAGGCTGTAATTAACTACAATTTATTATACAAATAAGAGAAAGTTGTATTTTAGAAACAAATTATAGCTGAGGAAATCCTATATGTATACACACGATTGCCTTTAAAATCTGATAGCCCTGCGGGAGTAGGTCGATTCGGATCCAAATCGAATTATCACTCTCTGGGTGAGACAAGGAGAAGAGGAAGACCACAAAGTGAAGTAATGAAATTGAATTAGCTCAATCTTCTTTAAGGTTGCTTACTCAGCGTGGTCCCATCGCTATATACTCTACGTAGCTTGTCTCACCCAAAGACAAGAATGAGAATCCTTCTAAATTCCAATGTGTCACAGTCCATTTTGTACTTCTCCATCCACAACCACCATTCCCATGTACATTTTGCTTTCACCTCGGTCTCTACCTCAGAGCAATCATTTCTGGGCAAAGTCCTGCTCCATTTCCTTCACAAAGAGGCATCGATAAGGCCAGGCGTAAGTGCAATTAATACGAAATCTGTCCTTGTCCAGTCCTCCGTCAATGTCTCATGTGGTCTGAGAGAGTTGGTTTTCAAACGTGCAGTGGTAAGTACACTAGACCCTTTTTCTGTGTCTGTCTACAATACTTCTCCTTGTCTTCTTAAATACACGTTGCGCATTGTGATATAATTCTTCTTGTGAAAGAGAGAACACCAAAGCAGTTTCCTTATAAGATTCTCGATCCAATTGAGGTAGACAAATTGAATTGTCAAAATCTATTTCTCCTCGTACAACTACATTTGTCGATCACTCAGTGTTATTACATTTGGACACACCACCGTCCGTCCGACTAGAGAATTCCACATCCAAGGTCCTTCTGACATTCTGAAGGTAATAAAACGCTCCTGGTCCCAGTTATCTGCTTTCCTCTGTAGATTTCCCTTTTTTAGAAAGCACACGACTATGTTCAATGTTCGAGTTCATACTTTGCAAAAGAGACGTTCTTGTGTTCTACAACATATTTTTTCATTACTTTCTGTCTCGTTCTGAGCTTCCACTGTATCGACTGCCCCAGGGGCCTTAAGAAGTGAAAGTTTGCCGAGTACTTCATAGTTTCTCCAAATTACACGGTAGCCAACACACACTTTACATGGTGTTCCAATCCAAGAAATCCTATGACATTTCTATTTCTGAGTACACATTGAAGAACATACAGATTGTCCAAGTAGAGAAAGGTTTTTATTGCTGTGCTTTCGAACTATGCTCAATGATTCATTTCTTGCCGTATTGTAGGTACTGAAACTTCTACCATCACCACATTGTTTGTCGTCCTACTATACATTTGTGTTTTGTGTGTAGGAGTCTGTCAGTCTAACGTGCCTTTACACAAAGTGCATGAAGTGAAGGAGGAAGTGAAAACAAACATTTGTTCGCACAGAAGTCGACAAAGACTACTTTTGGTGGATATCTGCAGAGCTATTCTGTTGTGTAAATTTCTTCACGAAGAGTCCTCTTCTCACTCCTTTCATCATCAAGTAACCAAGAAGAATTTACAACAAATCTTGTTCATCGTCTATCTTTTGTGAGGTTTAGTATCCGGGTGTATCTAGACGGGCATGTAGAAGAGAGAAGCACAGGCCGTTCATAACATCGCAACGAGAGGCATCCTTACTGAAAAGTCTTGGAAAAATAGGTTTGGCTATAAGGAAAAGAAGAATCAAGAATGGAATTCACTTAATGGTAAATCTGTCCTTCGTTCGCCGTGTATTTGCCCTGACTCAACTTTCACCATGAAGCAAAATGTACTCTAAAGCAACGTGCAGATTGAGTTTCTTCCGTTTAGTAAGCAACACAAAGCAATATTATAGGTGCCCTTCAACATTTTCTACATTTATTTCTGTCCGTCGCATCCCGTCTTTCCGGTAATTTCTAAAGGTACCTACATGCACACTCTACACGGGCAATAGAGTACCTAGTATCCTTATAAAGAACTAACGATGCAAAGACCTGATGCCCAATAATGATACCCATACAATAAACTATACACATCCCGGTTTACTTCTCTTTAGAGATCTCCCATTTCCCCGAAATATAAACGACGTTTCACAGCTTTCGGATACGGATTAAGAGCGAGAAGAAAAAACTTTACAATTTAAAGTGGACTGTATTTGATTTCTGTTCTTTCACAAGGACAGAAACTTTATACTGTCTTATCCTTGAGAAAGTCTCTTGTTTCTTGGAAAAAGTGTTAGAATAACCTTATTTGAATTCAGCATGCCTCGACTTGAAGATGATTTAGGAGGAGTGGGTGAAAGTTCTACGCTGCGAAGATCTGGACGAAACCGAGGGGAGGACAAAAGAAATGCTGAGAATAGTAAAGGGTCCCTTGTAAACAACACCAGTGGTCGGGATGGGTCCTCAAGTGGGCAGGAAGTAGCAGAAGAAGGATTGTTGGCAAGACTTCAAACACCAGAGGCTTTACAATACATGCAATACTTTGTCATCTTCAATTCTGTCTTTATTCTTTTTGTCATGGCTTGGCCACAGATAATCCAAGCATTAAATGGATACTCACAACAACAAGAACGCAAGCCGTGAGTAGTTTCTGTTCTTGGCTGTGTCGTCGGTAGTGAAATAACATGCAGAGCCTAGTAAAGTGAAAGTTAACACTTTTCTACCTTAACTCCCGATCCATTAGAAGGCCGTTCATTGTATATTGCAAACCGTTTTTTCACTTCCTTCAGTTCTCTACTGAATTACTCGGTGAGAATATGGCAGGTCTTCTGCTAGTGCAAATATTTGTAGTAATTGCCACGATGGGATGGTACGGAAGTAACGTACTAAAATTAGTAGACAATTACTTCCAATCTGAGTTCAAGAAGCATTTGGACGTGGATAAAAGTTTTAGCAAGCCCCCTAGAGGACTACGTTTCGAGAAGATGCCACAAATAAATCCGTATAAATCCAGTTCCCGCAGATACGATGAAGAGCATGAGTTTAGCACTCAATACACCCACGCGGGTTCTAATTACCAGTATCACTACTCAGCCCGTGTTGAAGGAGGAAAGCAAAGTCACAAAGAGGATAGGAAGAAGGCCAGAGGGAAAGGAGAAACTTCAAGACGTGATTGGGAAACTGATGGCGACTTCCATAATCTCGGCAATAACGGTGGTGGCCAAATACTTGGATCGGATTTCCTATCCTCTTATCATGATGTAAGTTGATGACAAATGATGATGGGACAGGTCCACAAGAGGAGACTACTCTCGGGACCTTTTAAATTCTACTATACCATACAGCGTTTAATCATCGTCACTTGTACATCATCGTAGATTTCTCCATCATTCATGTTGGCTTTATCTCTTCTATAAGGTGCCTTTCTTGTTTACTGGTAACTGTGAATTTGATATATCTGAAAAGAGACACAACATTTCTTTTCGTTTTGAACAAATCTTGTGCAAATTGCTGTAGATGTAGAGACGTTAGTTAACAAATTGTGTAAAAAACTTAAGCCACTTATAAATCAGGCTTCTTTTTACTACTTAATGAAACACGGAACAGGATTCCCTTCTGTAGATACTTTCTAAAGTGCAAAGGTGCTTGGATATAACGGTGAAATAAAATTCTCCTTGAAAAATAAAGAAAATAAAGAAGGATGGGAAAGCCTTTTGAAGGGTTCCAAGTGGTTCTGGTTCCAACGCTTCTTCAATGTAAACCTGGTTCTTCAAGGTACGTGTGGTATTTCGAGTTTAATGAATTACACACTGAAGTTTTTCTCGGAAGGTTGTCGCTAAAAGTACCGTTTTAGACGGCCCAAAGCAAATTCCTTTCGAAGGCGAAAGAGTTTTCTGATTTTTTAATTTAAAAATTAAACTCTGTTATCATCCCAATCACCTTTTCAAACACTTCGAAGGCTTATTCTATTCTTAGCGCCCACATACGACTTACCGGAGTACCTGGGAGTACTTTTGGTACCAGAGATTATATAACCTTTCAAAGGTTCCACCCGAAGATTCTTTCAAGAAGAAAAATATTATTCTTTCGGAATACTTAAATAAAAATTTTTGATTGAATTTCTGAGGATGAAAAGTTGCCTTTCATTAAAAGATAGAGTAGGTGGGTAGAAGTGAGTGTCTAAGTATTTGCTCAAGGAGGAAGACGAGACACATCTTTGATTTCACTTTTCTGTAAGAAACTAGCATAGTAAAAACAACTGTGAAATTTAAAGATTTTTATGTGATTTTTTCATCTCCCGTCACTCTTTTTCATCATTCTATTTCGATATTTAAGTGCCTAGTCTTTCCTGAGCTCATTCGTCCCTGCCTTCCCAAGTAGTTTCAACTTGATTGGATAAAGGATATTATTAGGTTGAAGACAGGAAAGAGCATGGAAAATGAACGAGTAACGAAATAAATGTAATATTTGAACAAAGACATCTTCCATCATTTTAGTTGCTTTGTGAGTGAACCCAACTCTTTTTTGTTCCGACCTTACGGATGAATGGATTGCGAAGGACATGGAACTCCTTGGGGACACTCATGATGAGGAGTAAAAGTGTGTAAGGGTGTGTGCACTGTGGACTATGATGAGAGGCATGGGAGAAAGAATGAGGGGTTACATTATAAAGTTGAAGAGGGTCCTATGCACACACACACACACACTGGGTATAACTTATTTAGTGCCACGAGGAAAGCTAGCAGGGAAAGTAAATTGTACAAAGGAGAAAGTCACTAGACATTGGCAATTCTGTTCACACACAAGGATTGTCAACCTTTTGTTCTCTATTTCAGAAGAGACACAGGAAGGGAAGAGGAAATGAAAAATATTACCTCCACCACTACTACCACCCTCTTCTTCATCCCAGTCGGGATGATCTGAGAACAATGAAACAAGATGGGAACAAAGACAATGGCATGGAAAGTGATGAGGAGCAGACTTATTATTATGAGAAGACGAATGATGAGACTGTCTTTTCCAACGACGTTCAATCAGAATCGATACATTTTGACACTACTCATCAGATTCAAGAACATTTGAATAAGAATGAAAGAAAAGAAAATGGAGGAGATGATGAAGGAAAAATTCTAGAATCTGAATGTGCTGGGGAAAAATTTGAGAAGCATGTTGGGATCGGGTTTGAGGTTGAAGATTATGATAATGATGATGATGTGTGCCAAGCTGTCCCTATGTTGTAATGACACACACTCCAGGCGGTATAATGAGCTGTGAAATACATAGAAGTGGTAGATTTTAAGATACGATACCGTGTGCCTTGTGCATAAGGAGTAGGATCTGCAGTTCATGTCAAAATGTGCTATTGATTTGATGAAGCCTCTTTGTTAGTTGGAAGTTTTAAGTTTCAAACAAATTGCAAAGTTGGAAGGAATACAATTTCACTCAGCAAATGATGGAAAAACCAGATTTTTATTTGCTTCAATGAAATAGGCAATGAAATAGAGAAAAATGATTTTCTTGCAAAATTGAGATTTAGGGGCAACTGAAATTGAGATAAAGAGAATCTTTCTGCATCATAACTGTGTTGCAATAGCTTGAAAATATAAAGATTAAGTTTAAACTTTAAACCACCACGCCTACAAACCAACTTTCCTACATACATTTTATTATTCTTCTGGCTTTCCTCAACCTTTAGATGAAATCAAAAAGTTTTTGAGATTCGTTCCCACAGGAAATTTGCAATTTGAGTGTAATTTTTCACAATAATTCCTTGAAAACTTTTACTCAAAAAGCGATTAATAAAAGGCATAAAGTTTTCCCTAGTTTACATTGCATCCCAGATTTCATACAAAGCTGGAAGTAGTTTTTTTCTTGTTACCAACTACCCTGGATATTATTATATTGCTGTGTGCAGTTCTTTCTTGCAGTGCAACTTTCCTCTTCGCTTTCCTTTCCGTGTAAAATCATCCGTCAGGAAAGATTTATTGCAAAGGAAACAACAAAGCAAGTTACTATAAAGCTGATATTGGCCTGGCCTTCATATTTTACTTGGAGAAAGTTATAGTTCTCCAGTTATTTACAACACACCCACAATCCTAAGACATTGTCCATGGAGCAGCTGCAGTGATAGATGAAATGCTTTACATAAATGTAATATTATTTGTTTGCATAAATATACAATTACTTTTCTCTTCCGCCTGCTTTTGTATGGGATTGATCTTTTTCCACATATGTGAATCTCAGGGCTTCACGATAGAGATTGTGGATCAATTCATTGCGATACTTGATTTCTGGGCTTTCTCCACTACACACTAGAATCTTTGTAGTTTTGCTTTCTTTTCTTGTTTGAAGATAAACTTACTAAAATATTACAACTGTTCGTTTGATTTTTAAAGCAAACATATTTTCTGGCTAAAATAGGGTATATACATGCAACAATCTGTGCATGCAAATACTACAGGAACTCAACGTATTGCTCATACACTTTTATATTCTATTTGTTTAGTGTGCCGCTTCCAAGAAGATAAAGAGAAAACAAGCAAATGTCCATCTGCTCCGATGGTTCCGTCCATTAAAGTCGAGACAGATAAATGCTTTCCGTGTTACTTAAAATGTTGTATTTTGAAAGGAAACCAGCATAATTTTTTGTGCTTATTTTTAGTCATGCAGTTGAAAGAATCGTTTTCTTACATACACTTTTAACACATTCTTCAATGTCTTGTCCTTTAGAAACTAATAATCAAGGTGGATATGTTGAAAACAATTAATATGGCAATATGGATGGCTAATTGGCTACTACCGGATGTTAGCCTTCATGGGAACAGAAAACAGATTGTTCCTACAGAGTAGTTTGGTATATATGATATCGATGGTAAGTGTCAATCAGTTACATAAAATACTAGTTAAGCTAATCTTATCAAATATATAGATTATTTACACTTGGATTTTCGGATCGAAATATGTGTAATTTTTCTGAACAAATAAATTAGATAAATTTGTCGTTTACTCTCCACTTCAGTCTGTAGCTGTCTAAGGTGTCTACTAAAGTCTGCTTATTTCTCCGCTTCTACTCCGAATTTGTTAGAGCTTTGGCCATGACTTTCACCCACCCTTTGGACACTGTAGGTGGGTCTCAAGTTCTTGACCAGTGTTTCCGGTTCCTTGGCTGCTTCTCCCGCAACGTTGGGCTCCTACCTATCACAATAACCTCCACAGGTTACACAGAAGCTTGCCTATTATCAAGGCATGTTATAAGTACTGTTCTGTACATTGTTGCTTACATCGGACTCTCATTTGTCTACCTCCCACTCTACTTGAAGTCCGTTAACAATTTAAAACAAAAAGGTATGGTAGTCTACGTCTCTGAGAATCTATTCTTCGGCGGCCAAGTTTTTGGAGTTGGGGTTACAGTTCTTTTGATTCCTCACATCGCACGGAGTTTTACACGCGTGTGGAATGAATTTGTCCCAGTCGTTGAGTTCTGTGTGGAGCAAGGATACAAAGAACGATTCAAATCACCTTATAAACGATCGAGAATATCGATGGTTATATTCATGCTCACAGGAGTTATGTATGGAATCATCTGCTGGAGAACCTTTGCGGCAGGAATTGAGCTACAGTCAGTCACAGGAACCATTATGTATTATGTTCATGCAGTGGGTTTCATTGCATATTTCTTGCTGACATGCTGTCATTTTGTGTATGGATTTGTCATGTTATTCTTTGTGTTTACATTCAAACACTGTTTCCTCATGCTAAAAGAAGTTATTGAAAGGGATATGGTAGGAGGAGAGGTGTGCAAGGGAATGGACAGACCAAATATGGAAGAGCATTTTAAAGTATACAAAGCCTTGGTGCGACTTTGTGAACTAAACGGGATGACTTTTGGACTTTATTTGGTCTCGGAGTTGGTTGTAATGGTGACGTCAGTTTTAATGAATGCCTTTACAATGCTGAGCGGATTTGAGCAACGAGACGCTCTGTCCACCACGCTGAGTTTCGTGGCATACTTTGGATGGTTAATAGTGCTGACGGAAGGAGGAGAGCGATTCCGGCTAGCGGTAGGCACTTTTCCTCAGTTCTCTTTGACTTATGAAACAGCCCCCTTGATTGATGAAGGAATATAAGCAATTGATGGATGTTTATTTGCAACCCACAGGCCTACCATTGTTCCCAAAGTCTCAAGGACAGTGTGTATTTGCATTCCACAGACCCATCGATGCTCCATAAGGTGTCACAACTTGAAGTTCCCAAGTTCTCAGCTATGGGATATTTCACCGTAGATCGGAGACTTGCTGTCACAGTACGTCATTCAACTCATCCATCTCTATCCAAGTGTAACGTAAATGTCCTCTTTGTAGGTGGGATCAACATTTGCAACGTATTTAGTTGTCATCATTCAATTCAAGCTGAATGTCTTGACAAGCAGCTGCCCCCAGGAATAAAGATTGTTCGACTTGTAGCTTCTTTATAAAAACAAAATTAATTGTAACAGAATCTGTGTGTGTCATTGATGTTGAATAAAGTTGAAAATCGCAGTGTGAATCTAGAGCACTGATCATAACACTTGACTTCCTGGGTTTGGCGATATGTTTCTCATAATTCGAAGAATCGTGCAGAATCTTGTATTAGGCGTACGAAGATTGTTGGTTCATTCTTTGACACCCACATACTTTCAATTCATCCATAAGAGAAAAGGAGGGAAGGGTGAAAGTGGTTTGGAAGCAAAATATCAGTAGGCATTGTCTCCTAAAACCAGGAGGATTGTGTGTACAACTTGGTGCGTCGTAACATGTGAGAAAATGAGGAAACCTCAGCCTCTACTACTTGCCTATTGTTTGTCGGTTTCAAAAGGAAGGGAAACATTTTTCCATCTGATGAAGCAATGTCTTTGGGTGAATGGAGAAGAAGGAATAAGTAACACGCCAAACACCCTGGAGAAATAAGTCAACTTAGGTAAGTGGATTCCTTAAGTAAGCATGGCCCGAGATCCACCTTCCCCTTCCCCGTAATATTCCTCCCGTGTTTCGTTCCTCACACAAACCCTGTTTGTTTTTTATTCACGTTCATGGATAAACGCTTTCTCCCTTCTGCAGCCACTCACTTTCTCCGTTATGTCATATGTTTATTTATTTGTTGGTGTGTGGTATTTATTCCCTCGTGTTTGTGCAGAAATCTACCACCCGAAATACCATCAAAAGCATGCGACTGTGACCAGACTACTAGTGGGGCTAGACATACATGGTTTGACAAACACACGGGAGTGATGTAAATGGTAAATTCGTTACTCAGACAAACTACAAAATACCAGCCCATATCTGCGTTAAGCGTAAAACTCTGAGGGAAAAGAATTCTAATCCGTAAAGAAACATGAGACTTCCACAGTTCTTTATAGCTGTGCTTTCCTCAGAGAGCAGATAAGGAAGAAAGCAAACAAAAGAAAAAATAAGACGCTTACATGTTCTCGCGTCACTGTGAATTGTACCAGTAGAAGTATTATTATATTTCCATAAGATAAATAAAGGAAAAACGATAACAGTTACGATTCTACAGCTCGTTCACGTTCTGCCCATTATAAGACGAGAGAGTGAGTGGCGAGGTTCCGTAAGTTGTGATGCTCTGAATGAAAGGGACTTTTACAGGGTAACCTGATCTTTGAGAAGTTGAGGAAGCTGTGTGTCGTCAATCAGGTAAAAATAGTGTATGGTGGACTAGTTCCTGCTCATTGTAGTTTCCTCTGGCTTTCTGTTTTCCTACCTTTCACTAAGGAGGAAGGTTAGACAGAGGAAATGAAAGCCATACAATCCATAGTCGTGGAATGGCAACAACGTCTTCTAAGGTTCACTTCTAAGTCGTGTCACGTTTGCAAATGGCAGATTGAAAAATATCCTGTGTGAAAAGCTGAGGAGAAGTAAAGCTGGTATAAGCCAGTGGTCTACAGTGATATGAGCTCTGATGGAAAGATAATTGATACTTACAGAAGACATTGGGCCCATATCAAGTGACATGATAGTTTTCTTCGAGGAGAAAGTAATGATGACTTGAATGGAGAAGGAGAGAGTGAATATAGACTCTAAGACCGTTATTCTTGTTTATCATTTGTGTCCAGTTGCCAGTGTGAATTATTTTAGGGTTTATTTTGTTACAAGGTGAGTAGAGGTGCGTGCAGTGTGCGCCAGTTGGTACTCTTGGGAGTAGATTAATCATTTCTATAGATAGAAGAGTCCACATTCGTGTTTTTCTTGGTATATTATTTTTGTGAGACATTTACTGCGAACGCAAGTTTGGGATCCGGTAGTACAAGAAAAATTGTTTCTTATTTATGTCTTCATACAATTAATCCCTTCTACAAGATGGAGACTTCACACAAAGAGAAACCAGTGTGGGTTGTTAGTGTCATTGTTAAGTAAGATGATTCAAAATGAAGAGCTCTGGTAGAAAGAAAATATGTGGAGTACGTGTAGCTTAAAGGAGGAAGAATTTCTTCCAAGTACTTTATTCAAGCTGTTCCTCTCATACATTTGTTTTAATTGGAATCGGAATGTGTTTTAGTTTACAGATGGATGATGATGAGAATGAGTGTTGCTCATAAATCTTTTTGAAGGGAGCGAAACAAGAAGTTTGCAAGTGGGAGTGGAATGAAAATAGGATTAAGTAAGTAAGCAGAAGAGAAAAAATATGCCATGGACATCTGAGACCAAAGAATAAAATGAATCCCTTTGGCCTTTGTGTAATGTTGTACGACGTAAACCCGTAGGTATTACTAGGGTGGAAGTTGTTCTTGTGAATCATAGTGGTGGTTTTGTAGATAAAGTATAAAAGAGCTATATAAGGTACAGTGTATTGTACGTTGTACGTGGTAAGCATTTTATGGAAATTCTTTCCCTTAAGCAGAATGTAATTAGGACTTCCCACCAACAAAATTCTTTCTTGTGCAAATACCCTGTGTAAGAAGGATTTTAAACAAGAAACATATTCAAGACAATCTGTGCTCGGAGTGGAATCCAAAGCTGGTGCTTCCTTCAAAGCCTCAACCATCCATCAAAAAACTTTCATTTCTTGAGGATTTCATCCTCAGCTTGAGATTTTGAGGAGTATATTATTATTGTGTGTGTATAGAGACCAACCAAGGCCCAACTCCCAAATTAATGTAACAATAACGTCTGTAATAACGCTCACCCTTCGTATAAATGAGTAGGAGAAAGCTGATGTTATGTACACAATTGCTGTTTATACTTTGTAACCTTGTACATCTAACCTTTCTGGTTCGTCATCAACTCAACTTCTGTTTGATCTCTTGATGATCTTCCAAAGTATGCAAACTACTTTGTCTGGTTGAGGAAAGATGAAGAAGGGTAGAAGAGCATCATTGGTTGTTTCACGTTAGTAGCTCTCATTAGACGGACTCTTTTCACACAGCCTCATTATCTTAGTGCACAAAGCAAATGAGGGACTACCTCTTGAGTCGTTATTCTGAGTACTTTTCTCAGTTTAAAATCTCATTGAACAGTTCGGGACTCTCTATACGTCGTATTTGTGAGCTACGGCTTTTAATACTTTTATTAGCACGGAGAGAAGGGCTTCGTAGTTGTGGGTGAGGTGTGTGGTCGTACTTTGAGGTGAAATGGTGAAAGTTGAGAGATGTATTCATCAAGGAAGGCAAGGCAGGTCTTTGGGAAGGAAGAAACTCGTTGTTGAATGAAATTGATTACTTTGCGGCAGTCTACTAACGACCTGTACACAATCCACCTTGTTCTCTTCATTTCTCACTTTCACCTCTAAGCTTCCAGCAATTCCGTCCGGGAGAAAAGGATATATTCTATCTACAATATAACTATCTCAGCATCATAATCATCATCATGTTGTATTACGTGTATAATAAACAAACCATTAGGACCGGAATGCTTTTGTCTCCAGTGAAAGTAAGGAGGTTTTAAAGGTATTGACAACGGGTTTGAATTGTCCCATCATATATGCATTCATACACTTTGTTTCATTCTCTTTATGTGCCTATCCACTCGTTCATTACGGTGGATTCATTGTTTGTTACTGATTGTGAGTTTCTCCGCCGAGTCGGAAGCGAAGTGCATCGTGTCCACTAGAGAGATGGCATATAACAATAAGGATTATTTGAAATGATGAATCATAATCAATTATTAGGATAAAAGAAAAGTATAGGATTTGTTTAAGGGTACTTCAAGTGTTCTAAGCAACAACCGCTGCAATAAGTCTCTCTGGAAGTGGGCAGTTTGTTCGTCCATCCGTGTTGGCAAGACGAGCAGCAGCAGCAGCAGAGGATGAGGACAAAAGATTATTCGAAGAACAATGGCGATGGAACTGACTGACTCGGTTGGACTCAAAGAAGAACTAAGAATAGCTTTCTCTCACTTTGTTGAAGGGACCAACGGACAGGCTCATCAGTCTCATGAACTACACAAACATCCCTTCTATCGCTTTCGCTATGCTTCGTACTTATTAATACAAGGAGTATACCTTTTTCATGAGTAGTTGTACTTTCACTACTGCTTTTTCGGAGTATTTATCGGCTTACAAATATATCCGGGATATTTCTCACATTATGTGCCAAATAAGATTGATTGTGTTAAAGAAAGTCGTAATTTTCTATAAATAACGAAAAGAATATTCCCTTGCAACTCAATCAGTATTTGCTTAATTTTGAATTATTTATATTAATTTGCTTTAATGCATTGGGAATTCTCAAGTATACTCTTCGAAGCTAAAAATTGTGAACTGCCTTATTTTAATATTTTAATAATTGTTTGAACTGTGCCCTAAGGTCTCAATATTTACTATTCAACGAGTGCCTCTTGATTCCCAACAAAGTGTTCATGAGAGTGTACTTTGAGTTTGAATCATGTGGATGCTTTTATACTCTTTTTTATGATAATAGACATTAAAAATATAGTCCTCGAAATAGACTGAACGTCACATTTTCAGTAAGCTGCATCCATGAAAGTCCTAGAGGAACCAACCACGCGTGCAATTTAGACTTGTAATCCGCGAAATATTTTGATCTCTGTTTATAATGACAAAAAACATTTTGATTTTCAGAATTATTCTCTTTGCTCCTTTGGTTTTATACCTTCAGCATGAAATGAATAGAGCTTTGACTAGCAGAGCATATAGAAGAATGTAAGTCCCCATTGATGCTACATGCAGAGTAGTTTGCAGATACATTCTAGCTAGACCACCTCCATTCCAAGCAGAAAGAGTTAATGACTTGAATAGTTTTTCTCCTGAGTTATCTGGTGGATAATTCCTTGAATACCAACTCACTACATACTTTCTATTCCACTCTGATCCGTCTACCACAATTACGCATCATACAGACCTCTCCCATCATCCTGACTGTTGCTTTCTCCGTCTACTCTCCATTTGAATCGATTAGCAATTAAATCACGAAGGCACACAAGCTTCTGCCTAACTAACAGAGGACGTCGTTCACCAAACCATTTTCGCAATAAATGATGCTCATACACGAGACTGTATGGGTCTTCAGGAAGTCATCGTAATGTAGGGGTGGACTTTCATCTACCACCACCAAAATGTATGCGCTGTGGCAGTGGTGCCATCATCACTATCAACTACTCAAGTCCTCACTATTCTCGTATTCTCTTGAAATCAATTGTGTTTGCGTGCGAGAGACTCCTTGTGCTACATTTTAATTACGCAAGGAAATAGAGGAGTGGATGAAGTTTCAAGCTTTACAATTAGAGTCTAAAAGACCCAAGACTCATCCAGAAGAAGATGGCTTTTGTAGAAACAAAGAATTATTATGATTTCTTCTGAGAGTTGACGCGTCTACTTTAAAATTTACATATCTTGTATTGTGCATTATTTATTGTAAATTCTAATGTTAATGGACAGATTTTTTCTAGCGAAGGGTGAGGTTGTTAAAACCATGAATAGATAAATTGTTCAATAATGTAAAATGGAAGCAGGCTGTTTCACCCTTGTGGAGTTCAAATATACGAGTGCATTTGCAAATGAAATGAAATCCAAAAATGGTCTACAAATCTACAACATCAGTCCCACATGCAAACAATTGAAAGAGAGTAGAAGTCGTTCGGGTGAAAGTCATCTCGCATTATGTCTGCCACACACACTCACAAAATGGTATATTGCAGATACAGGAGACAACACACTGCTATCGAAATGAAGACTCTCACTAGGTCTCTTTATATATGCATAACAGTGATAAGAGAGAGAAAGGAAAGGATGTGCATATTTTGAAAGGACGTTTTTGTACTCAACTTTTACCCTTTTTCAAGTATGAATTCGGATGGAGAGAATGAGAAAGATAGAATGGGCATTTTGTGACCGCATGTATGGGCAAGTGATTTCAAAATGATTTCCCAAGCAGGCATTAAATTCTATCTGGCTAGCAAGCTCCAATCCCTTGCCTCATTTACGACGGATGAATGAAATGTTCTGTGTATCTAAAGAACAATGTTGGTAGTGGTGGTGTGGAACCATGTACTTTTTTACATCCAGAAAAAGCCAAAAAGTAATAACCAAGCTTTGTGGGAGTATTGGAAATACGGAAAGTATCGAAAGTTGGAAGTAACAGTATACTTGCATGGTACTTGGTTGTCTCGTGGTAATCTTCCTTTTTCTTTCTCACAAACGAAGTAACAACGGTTTACCTAGAACATTACTAAGCTGTGGCGGTTTGGTTGGACTCAATTCCCGGTGGACACCGTCAGGAGTTTGGATTTGTCCTGATCTTGGTATGGATTGGAATGGAAGTTGCACCTCTGTAAATTAAATAGGACAAGGATGATGGGTAGAGAAGAGGGTTATAAGTATTTTAAGTACAAGTCCACATTTAAGCCGCTGGAAGAGAAAGTTGTAGACCTCGATCTCTCCACTGCAGACTTGGATTTGTAGACCACCTCTGCCAAGTCACACAGTGAAAGTCATCGTGAAATAACCATGTCATAATAACTTGATAAACCATATTTACTACGTGGGGATTTAATCAAGGAACTAATTGAAGTATTAACACATTTCGGGTCTTTTAAAGTTTCACATGGGTGGCATATTTACTTCGTTCACCACATGACCTTTTAGGTCAAACGTGTTCAATGATACTGACAAGTTGAGCATGTTATCAACCTCATTGTAACAGATTTGAATACAAGCACAACTCTACAGATCATTTGGAGTGTTTAAGCAAAAGTTTGTATTAAGTTGACTCATCTCCCTCATCACAAAAAGCATACACACACAGCCTGGAGACAACTTTTTGAACTTTCAGGTCTCCAATAATTCTGTCTGTTTACTGCTTTGCGTTCATTCCAGTTTTGAAATAAGGCTGACAGAATGGAGGAAAACTTTCACTACAATGAACCACCACCACAATTCAAATCTGCTTTCCCGAGGCAACTAAGACATTGCTGAGCGTCCCATGTCCAGGATTTCCTTCTATCATTCAACATTCTCATCACTTCTGCAACCACCACCACCACTTATTCCATTGCTTTATTGTCTCTCTTCGATTTTACAAGAAACGGTCGAAATATGCGTTTATCATTTGTGCTCCAGAGTTATTTCACCCCGTCTCTCGCTCCCGATTCCTCTCCTGGATAAGAAGACCACCACTACCATCCTATCATTATTTTATTACAGTCCACATTGAATTCACTGAGGTAGAAAGAATTCTGGCGTTCGTGGTAGCAGCAAAAACAGGGATAGAAATTCCAGGGAATAAGTTTTCTCCCTGCTCGTGCTCGGTCTCTGGGAATCAGAGCACTTTCTCTGTCCGCCTCCCACCGTATTTAGTGTTGTGCTTTCTCCTCACTTTCTCCAGTACAGGACTTGCACCATACGCCTTCACATCCTCTAAACTTCAGCACTAGTTGCTTCCATTCTGCAATGTAAAGGCTTAAAAGAACCATTCCATATTCCGTTTCGCACGATCGTTTTTCGACAAGAAAGCTGAGGAAAGAAAGCTTGCTCGCTCAGAGACATCAGTCAGCGTCAGGCCGGAAATAGTTCTTTCCACTTGTGTTGATGAACAGAATCAAACATTCTCTGTCTCTTACTGTGGAATTTCCCACTCCGAGTCCGACCACACTTCGTCTTACATTCTTAGAAGATTTGATGCTGGTGCAAGACGGTGTATGTGTGTGTTGAGGAAAGGACGGAGAAAAATAACCCCAATGAAATAACACTTCAAACTATCTCGTGTGCAACCTGTTTCGTTTCCTCAAAGTAATCGAGAGTTGTGTGTGTGTTAGGTAATAACATTTTTCACCCGACCATTTTTACGGCTACTTCACAAAGGAGACTGACAAGTTTTCGACTACGTCTTATACTTGCACTGCTCTTTAAGGATAAAAGCGTCTATTTCAGGCTGGCCCATTTCTTGGTGTGATTTGATGTGTGTGCAGTAAAGCCTTCGAGAACAAATACAAAAACGATAGAAGAGGGTTGTGACTGGTGGAGAAAGTTTGTAGGACTGGAAGGTTTACAGCAACAACTGCTGAAAGACGGTTTAAGGTGCAGGATAAGTTTCCGCCTGGTTGTGTACAAAGATCAATACTGAAGAATCCAATAATACTGACTGTATCGATCAACTAGTAAACAACAAGAAGTAGACTGAACAGTCAGACAAATACATAAAACAAATCAAAAACTAAGTTTATCCTGGTGCTCTGACTTTCTTAGTTCCTGACTTTCCGTCTGTCTCGTTCTGTGTGTATGTGCCCCGGAGTTAATAAAGACATAAGAAAACTTAATTCGATAAAGATTAACCACGAGAAAGAAGAAGGAAATCAAAGTTAACTTGGTAGGAAGTGAATCAAATAGTGAATCTTAATGTTCATCGTGCATGACCGGAGATCGGAACTTGGAAGATAAAATGCCAACTATTTTAATGATCTTTGACCACGTAGTCCTCGGGCTGTTATTCCTCATAGCCATGTTCTGTGTAGTTGTTGTCACCATCTTGACACGGAAACTTACGAGGAACGACAGTTTTATTGTATAGAGACGGCTTCCCATCTATAGGTTAGTTTATGACGATATTCCTTCCCTAAATATTTCTGTCATTAAAAGGTTTGGTCTCCTCGTAAAGATTTTGTCTCATAGGATTCTTCCACTAAGCTCCCACCAATCATCTCGTCATTAGTGTGCTACATGGTCGCACACAAATTGCACAAAGCAATCTCAGTTCAACACACTCACATGCGATCATACAGCCTCACGAGAATTCTGGGTTCCCACACTGCTACTGCTGATTTGTTGTGGGGTAATGGGTGTACAATATGTGTCTGTAGACGTGAAGATAGTGTTACTTCAACCGCAAACAAGAGAAGTGGACGACTAAATTACACTTTGTCATGTAGGATTCCCAGAAAATGTATTTCCAACGAATGGAGAGAAAGTGTGGAATAGAAAGGACCTTTTCCTCGCATTTCACATGTTGTAAATAAAGTACCATCACAGGACATTTTTTCAACTAAAATAAATGAAAGGGAAATGCATATGACACAAGAAATGATGAAAGAGAAAGTTGTTGTCGGAATAGACGGCTTTTACTCTAAGAGCAGAAATAAATTGACGTGACATATACTTATTTACTAAGAAAGTGATGACAAGATGTTTTTGTAGTAATGATTATGGGACAGAGGCAGCGTAGTTAAGCTAGTGCAGTGTCAGTAGTCAGTAGTCATTCGTGCATTATTAAAATATTAAACTGTACATGATAGCAACCACCCTGTGTTGTCTAATCCGGGGTTGTCATTTAAGAAGTTCATTTCTTGTCATAGACACATATTCCCAGGGAAAACAAGCGTTAAATTGGTTGAAATTACTGTCATTTGAGGAAGAGGAAATGATGATGATGATGATGATCGTACTCATCTCGTCACTCACAATAACCAGCAACTTTATTGACATTCACTCTAAACATTTTATTATGGAGGTTTAAGCTTGTTGGGTTTTATGGCTCATCCGTTCCACCATTAAACTACCATGGAATGATGTAAAATGACACATGATGCGAAGGGAGAAAGCAGAGCTTAAACAGCTTTAGTGTGATTTGGAAGGTTTGCATATGTTACACTGAGGGAGGCAGGGAAAGACACGCCTAGAAGTCACACTGTGACACCGTGAGTATCGAGAGACATTTCCACCCTCTCCTTCTCCTGTTTTTGGGATTCACTCGTTCACTTTGGTTGATTTGATTCATGTGTGACGTTGATTGTGAGGAAAGCTGTGATTTCATCGAAACTCAGTATGTAACTCGGGTTCTTTGATGTAACTGACATTTTGTGTATACTTTGTCACTGTCACACGACACACTATTAGGGTGATTGTGGTCAAGTCTTGATGACAGGAAACATTTGCATCATCTGGTAGCAGGTTCAATAGCATACACGAATTGATCTCACACGGACGAGGTACGATTGCTCAGAATGACAGTGTGGGTTTCTAGAGATCGATGAGAATATTTTGGGAGTTTTTGGGTGGTAAGAAGTTGTGTAAAGGAGAGAATATGATAATATCTAACAATATAATAGTGGAATACAGGATAGACCTCACATTTAGAGACACAGAAGCCTGTGAAATGAATGTCTATTGGTGAATAATGCATTAAAAGAAGACCTACAAGTATTCCATAATGAGACGAATTTCGTGAGTAGGTCTTCAGAAATGCAGGATTATTCACTTATTGTTTGTGGTTTGTTGGAAGAATTATTGCTTATCTTGCAAAAACGAAGTCGCCACTCTTCCTCTAATCTCTCTCTTGGTCCCTACTTTATAGATGAATGAACCTGAGTAGGTAAACAAAATTTTATTTGATTTCAGGAAGGAGTGCGGTGCTACCAGAAGAAGGTGAAGAGGAGCTGCTGGTGGTACTGAGAATTTGTCTGCTATTAGCCTCCCTTTGAGCAGACTAAATCTATCCATCAGTCAAGTGGAGCTCTTTTTGTACGGGACACGACAGGAGGACAGCGTTGTCGTTACTTAATCTTAGTCGACGAGAGGAGTGCAAAGTCCCTTAGAACTGTCCCGTCTTGTTGTCAACACATCGTGACAGCTTCCACTTTACCTCTCTGTCTGTCTCCCGTCTCTCCATCAGAGACCGGCGTGGGCTTCTTTTCTGAGCCAAGTACCAAAGATTCCGTACAAGACCACTTTCTCCGATAAATCTATCTCTACATTGAGTCTCCACTGAATTGAATTGTAAAGAAGTGAACAAGACCGTTCTTCCTGGCAAAGCACAACAGGAATATCATTTTACTGGGGAGCAACTCCTGAGATATCGAATGACCTATTGAACCTCTTTCTTTTGAGCGTGTGTCTGTGTGTGTGCCTCTCGTCGATATTTCTAAAAAAAGAAGTTCATTTCTCTTCCAAAAAAATACAGACCACAAAGACCGCACGGAGTAAGTTTGGATTGAACCGATTTCGAATAAATCCACGGGACTGTAGCAGAATCATAAAGCAAGAGGCAGGCAATCCCAATGTCATGATCAGCCATCGTTACCTCGCTCTCATTTTATTGCTTTCTCCACTTTCTCCTCCTGACTGACTACACCTCCTGCTAATACTCGTAAGAGAACTTATTTGTGAATTGTGAAGAAAGTTTTTGGTTCCTCTGTGGGGCGGAGAAACTTAGAAGGACGTGTATTTACCCAATTCACTAAGCTAAGAGTATTTTACCTGACCATTCTTTCTTGAAAGAAAGAAACCCAGTAACTGTTTGGACTCTGGAGTACTACTTTCTCTGAAAGGAACAGAAATACAACACAAAAACTCTTACAGGTAAGGCCACCGTAATATGATTATACTTTCTCCGGAACTTACAAAATATGGTTGCCTACTGTGTACTACAAACCTCCACTTTATAGAAAGTGGTTTTAGCACTTGATGGAGTTTTGAGTCATGATTGGAACGAAATGGAAATTTAAGCACGACTAAGCAAATGTACTGTGTGTTTGTAACCACAAATTGGAAAAGTAAATGTGGAGCTAAGTTGACTTACTGTAAGGTAAATCACATCAAAAATTGACTTTCTGTTCGCATCACTTGAAACATCACTAAGATGGGCCCACATATTCAATGAGGAAATAAAATTAATCGGACAGAGGTAGAATTTAGGATAAAAGCACAGATGAACAAGATAAAAAAAACACGCGTGAAAAGCGGACGACACATAACGTTTGTTGTCCCTTGGTCTGTAGTCTGTAGTCTGGATGTGGCTGGAAGTTACTGAACATGCATAGAAAATTCAAACGATATGACATGTAAAAGGAAGGCAAAGGCTAGTTGACTGTACAGGGAGAAAATTACGCAAAGAAAATGTTTTTCTCTTATCCACATTTACCCAAATAGAAATGGTAGTTTCATCCTGTCAAGTTTCCATCGAGGGAGTCCTCCTACATTTCCTACCACATTCATCGTTTTGCCTTATAAATTCTCCAAAGAACTCAACAAAATTGGATTTACTCATTTTTTTCTTGTTAAAAACTAGAAGGAATACAATTTTGAAGGAGGCTGGGAATAAAAAGACAGTTCTTTTCTATAAAGATGGGGTTCTGATGATATCCAGACACACACGCATATCTTCAAAACTCACTATAACTATCCACCCGCACTACAGATCTCTCTGAATACTGAAAACCCTTAAAACTCCGTGCACACAGATATATAAAACTAAAAATTGTCTAATGCAAGTGTTTCCTGTTCCAGGAACTTTTCTCTCAACAAAAATAACTACAGAGAGAGAAAGGACTTGACACAAATGAAGCAAAATCCTGTTCACTTTTATTAAAATTGGTAGGCAGAAATAACTTTGGAGATGTTGTTGAGTTTGAAGAGAGCTCACTCTTGGTAAAAGGCTCCGTCTTAAAGAGTGTTTCTTCCTGGTACGTATTCATATTGATTTTCTCTCTCAAGAGACGAAGAACGAGCGATTTACCAACGAGTCACAGGCAATTGAAGAGAATTCCTTAATGAGATGACAGCTTAGTCAGCACCTCGAAGGCGAGTGTATATTTGCATCAGTGAATCTTTTGATTGTCATCTAGTAATGTTATTACTCTCTTTTCAAATCCTTTGAGCACAGTTAGTTGGTCGGGATGAATTCAAAAGTCTTCAATCTAATCAAATATCTCTCTTGATAGTGAGAAGGCATTCAATACAATCAGGAATGGAAAGAAATAGGTTGTGATGGTGAGTCTAAGAAAGACCAATGAACACGTTCAGAACTTCCAGATTGGCTCCAAAGAGAGATTGTGTTCATCAGAAAGACTAATTGGGAAAAAGTGACAGCTTCTTCTTCTTTAAACACACGGACAACTGAGAGAATCACCTTTTAGATGATGATTATAAACAACGGGAGAAGAGTTGTTGGCATGTTAAAGTGACATAATTAAGAGACTCTGAACTTTCTCATCTCTTAACTTTATTCACAAGACAATAGCTCAGCTTTCGATAAACTTTCGATTGCTTCTTTTCTTCCTTCTATTTACCTGGTCCCTCTGAAGTTGGTCATTGTGAACATTGTTGTGTGTGCAATCGACTCTTCACTCATTGTTTTTAACATTCTAACCCTTCTTATCGTTAAAGCTTTGTCGTTAGACGAACGTTAAAGTAGAATCTAGGTTCGTAAGGTGCTCTTCAGCCTCACGAACTTTTGATACTACCAATTGTGGTAAGAGTGAACGGAGTACCTTACGAACTTTGCCCTTATACTCATAGCTCCCGTGTCTTTTATGTGGGTGTCTTATTTTAATTCCTCACTTTTTGGGAAGAAAGAGACTCAGAAAAAGAAGCTTTGTTCCAGATTGACGAATCCAGTCTCGTCCTTTTCTTTTTGGGTCTTTCATACACTTGAATAGTTAGTCACGCACAGTGATCAGTTCATAAGAAGGAGAAAGTATACGAGACCATCAGCCATCCAGTGATAGTGTGACTTCTGTCTGCATAGTACTAGTAGGGACTTAAGAAGGATCCCATTCCAGAACAAAAATTCTTTTCTTTTATTGGAGAGAGATAGAAAGATGAAGGCTTAAGAAATTGAAGAGAACAGGAGAAGAAGAAAGTTAAAGATAAAAATAGGCCAAGGCTTATGGAATACTCGAAAAGTCAAGTGTAGAATTATAGTCTCAGTGTCTTTTCATCATGTGTCTTCTCCGTGTGAGAGTGCACAAAGACCTATAATTATTATCACTACACATACTGCACATCTCCTGAGATGAAGAAGACCATGTTTGAAATGATATTTGACATTAAAAGAAAGATCTCTGTGGATGAGGTAATAGTTTGCAACGCAGAGAAAAGACCCTCAAAAGACTCTTAGGCTTCTTTTCTCGACTACTTTCACCGGTGAAGATGAACCTTTTTGTACTTTTTAACTTACGCAACTTTTTTCATCAGCATTTTATGTAAAAGTGATCCATCCATCAGAAGAGACGTAGAAGGGTTAGATGAGTAGCGTGGTTGGAAGAGGGACAAAGGAAAAGTTGAAAGAGAGATTGCTCATAAATTCCGTAAAGTGAAGTGCACTCTATGATTCTTGTTCTCCAGATATAAAAAGGTTGTATCTTTTTAGAAACACCCTCTGAACAGCAGTGCACACTTTCATAAAATAATATGCAGTATTTTTTCGTTTTTATTGCAAATTTCCTTCCACGAAATATGACATTTATAATGTGTTCTGTTCTAAAGCTCTCTTTCTCTCTTTCCCTCTTTAGATGTTTCAAACTATTTCAATGAGTTTCTTTCATTCACGCTGAGAACCACACATAAAGATTGAGCAACTAGCTAACGAATACCAATGATGATATGCGTTAATGGCTTCTTTGAAGTTTAACGGAACATGTACATAGCTAGTAAATGTGTGTAGAGAAAGATGTGTGCAAAGTTGTCTCAACCATATATAAGTGAGATTTAATGAGCCAAATAATAAATGAGTGAGTTACTCTTGCGTTGTTTTCCACTCGAGGCATTTTTAGAAGGGTTTAAGTCTTCGAATTAAAAGTTGTCTCAAGACTCCAGACTATAAGACCAACTGACTTACGAGACGGTCTAGTTCTCTAGTGCTTCTCTAATTCGGATTCAATTAACTCTACTGGACAGCATTTTCTTAAAGCCTTGGGAAATTAACCCTTCTTTCTCATTTCATCAAGTGAGTAAAACTAACTCCAAAAGGGTTGATTGAGTACCAGGATTCTCGTAAACTTAAACAACTGTCTGAGACTGTGCCTGGGATTAAGTTTTTCCTCGTATATTTAAAGAAACTGCTTTTTCTCCTTAGCTTTAAGGTATTGGATATCTTTAGGTAAGGGTAGTATAGTTTTTGTGTCTCTCAGAGTCAATATGAAAGAGGATCTTCAAATTACTTTCAAGTGCATGTCTCAATGTCCCAGGGGTAATAAATTGGAAGGGGATGTACAGAGGGGATGATGTTACTTGGGATGAAAGTTGAAAGAAGTTGCTGCTGGCTATAGATAGAAAACTACACACACACCACACACACACACACTGAGACACACGGGATACATGTTTTTCAGATCTGCATACGAACATAAAATGAAGGTTCAATTTGATGTTCCAGGAAGTTCAAAAGTTCGGAAGAGAGAAGTTTCTAAATATTACCATATAACATGACATTTGTGCTTGAGAGTGTGTGTGAGTGACATGACAAACTGTGACAGACTTATCAATTCGTACTCAGTGATGTGAGAAGGAAAGGGGCCCTAGACAGAAAGAAAGCTAAGGCTATGGTTGATTCTCAATCTCTGTGTCCATGTCTTACTCTCTTTACCATGTGAAAGAATCAATGTCAACCAAGGGATACATTGTGATCCATCCTCCACAGAAAACATATCAATGACATGTTGACAGTATCGCATTGCTTTTTGGAATTGGATGTATGTGTGTACAAGATTTGTCATTTGTAAGGGTTATGTTGTACTAAAGAATTGCTTTAAAGTCCCAAGACAGTTAGAAGTTTAAGTTCTACCTTGAATCCTACGTTTCTAAGCCTATTCAATTCAAGAGCACTAAGTAATTAGGTAAAACATACATAGTTACATATTCGAGAATATGTAACGTGTTAAATATTCCAACTGTCTTTGCAGAAATATTTTTAAAAAATACTGAATCAAACAACACAGGTTCACAGCAGCAGGGTAACTGGGGTGAACTTATTTGTAGTCGTGTCATCCTTATCATATAAATTATGCTCCGTCTTACGGATACACGGAAACTGAACATGATGGCGATGTCGAGTGACTTACGTAGGTAACGGAAATCACTGTCGTTTATATACACAGCTTCTCACAGCATGGCTTCCTTCGTATCCCATCCAAGAAGTCCTTAACACACATTTCATCTTACGTTGTTTCACTTTAGTATTTGTTCACCCCCTCTGATCACACAGATATTATGTCATCACACTTTCAATTTATGATCTCATTAATTCGATTAATTATTCAGCATCTGATAGGAAATTTGCACCGAAGAGTGAATTCCGGTTTTGGTTGTTCAGTGTCTCCCTAGAGCATCTTGTGCACCTCATTGACTAAATAAATTATCAATACTGGGAATAAAGGGAAAGTTGAGAGTCCCGCAGTAAGAGGAAATGTACAAAGTCAACAGTAGAGAAATCAGTGGAAGTTTCTCATAGATTTATTTTGACTCTTGTGATGGTGGAAGGAAGTATGTGTATTTTGTCAGAAGTGGTAGCCTGACATTGTGTATTTGATGAAAGATATGGTTTTCGATAAAGTATTTGATTGCCTTATATATTCGTCTGTTTGACTCGTTCGCTCTACTTACTATGTGGAGTATCCGAGAATCACTATCATATATAATTATCATCCTCATCAGCCACTTGGGTTGTAATTAACATTCACGCGAGAATCTTTCCTTTGGTGTGGTTGTGTATACAAAATACAAACACTAAATGAAAATACTTTTGAATTCGAAAGACTCTTTGATTCTCAAAATGTAACACTTGAAAGCGGATCGTCGTCGTCTACATTTACTTGTTCAAAGGTGAAAGGAAAGGTGAGGCGAATATTATTCAAAGCCTTAGGACAAGAAAGGATTGATGATACATATTCTTCTGCCACTCTGTGTTAATTTAATTTTTCCCCGAGTGAAGCGAACCATAACAGGAGGGTTCTAAAATTACAGCTCTCATTTGTTTCACACATTCACGGACACTCCCTCCAGTAAGAAAGACTAAGCATACGTATATATACATCTGTCATTAAATTCTGGGATTATAAATTATATGGAGAAGTATATTATTAAGTGAGTTCTGTCTCGCCATGAGAGAAAAGTAGAATTGATCCGCATTAGGATGGGAACTATAAGGTCACACCATACCACAACCCTTATGAGGCATAGAATAAGCAAACGATCATCATTACATCCTTAAGGCAAAATTCCCATCAAGTCGCTTCCTCGAGGATTAAAACTGTCTGACGTCTGGTTGAATTCTATGGACTGGTATTAATTTGGGTTTAAAGGTTCAATGAGAATGAACGATGAGAAAGGGGGAAGAAAAACAGTGGAGAGTGGGGAGAAAGTTAGTTTAGAAAGGCTCTGAATTCCTTAAGAAAGAAGAAGCTCCTTTACGTCAAAACGCGATATTTAATTTGAGACTGAAGAGGAAGTGAAGTGGTTTGATGTGAATTTGATGTTTGTTCACAGGAAGGAGTATTTCTTGTCTGAAACTTGAAGCATTTCTTGGTGGTGTGAGGATCTCGTCTTGGAGAACTATTGGGAGGAGAAAGGATACTTACAACAGTGTGGATACTAGACTAAACTTGTGCAAGAAGACAAGATACAAGGCCTAGGATCATCCTAATACTAATACTACTGCTCTACTACTTCTACTGTGTTGGACTGCATCTTTCTGAAACAAGAGGAAGTTGGCAGGAAGACGAGGACAAGCTCAGCCATAAAGAGAAATGGTGTAAAGCTTTCATTGTGATCTCAAAAGGACACGGGAAGGATCTTCTCTGAGATTATAATTTGACACAGAGGTTGTGTCGCTTTCTCCAAGACACGTGTGTGGATTTCGTGCGTATCTGTCTCACTTTGTTTTGTACGTGTGTGTTATTCGGATCAATTTTTCTTTTACAACCTTCCTCATCCTCTCTCCTCCTGGTACTTTGTACTAAAGTCTGAAGAAAGTCATCTTTCCTCCACTATAACACGTTCAAGAAGGGCCTGAGGACCTTCGAGTTCCACACTCGGCCCAATGCAACTAATGGCACTTAACGCTCTTCTTCTCTTCGATGCAATTTTTATCTTCTTCCTCTTCCTCGTTTCCGTCTCTTGCCTGTTGTATTATTTGCCATTGGTTCCTCCATCGAGATCCTCGAACTCTCCGCGTCATCACCACCACTCCCACCTCCAGCACGAAGAGACTGAAGAGCCTGAGGAAGATGAGAGACAAGGTTTAGACGAGGACCAGCCGAGAGGAGGGCGATGTAGTGATGATATCGAAAGTGCTCTTTCCCCCACTCCTCAAAAAGGGATCCTTAGAGGATACCACAACCACAGCCATTACCACCATCACCACTCCCACCATCATGAGTGCACGGAAGGTGAAGCTGATGATCTTTTGGTCCTCGAAAGCAGTGGGAGCAGCAGCAGTGGAGCTCTTCAGCAGTTGTATCATGCAGCAGCATCTGTCATTCCGGACGACCCTGCCACTCACATCATTATGACTCCAAGTCAGAAAACATATTGTAGTCTCAGTAGGAAGGAAAAGGGCTACGAAGCTGTGCCCATTGAGACTGTATGAGGGAACTAACGACAAGGACATGAAGAAGTGCAGTTTGTAGAAAAAGATGCAATGCAGGTGGAGAGAAGTCTCAAGTCATCCATGTACATTGTACACGAACACATATTATACATACATACACACCTCTATTACACGTAGTTTGCAGTATATTCATCACCTTCGAATCTAAGAGATATATAACCGCGAGTCTATTCCGATAACCGCATACCGATCTCTCTCAGCTATTTTTAGACATTAATCTGTATCCTCTGTATCTCTCTTGGTCGCAATGCACCGAACTTATTTTTTGCTTCTTCATCTCCCACCCAAGAAAACGAAGATTCAGCCTAATAATTCCTTAGTTTGCTTGGTTTCACTTTCTCTTTTTCTTTTGTTACTCAATCCACACTTTGTGTTTCCTATTCCACAAGGGGTCCGTTTTCATTTACTCCCTCTTGATTTATGTTTCTACCTTCATCCTCGTTTCCTAAAGTTTTCTGCGGTGTGGCTATCCGCAGCCACCACAAGTATAATATCGTTCTTCCAACCTGTCTGAAGACGTAAACAGCTGGATAGAAGAAGAAACCAAAGCTAAAAACTCAGCTAACCAGCATTTCAGTCTATACTTTCTAATAACGAGGATGAGGATGAAGTGCATTGCAAGTTTTGGAACGGAAGGAAGGACGGAAATATGATGTGATGCAATGCTGAAGTTGGATGTGGAAAGAATACACACACTTCTTAAATTATACATGCACGAAAAAGACCCTCTCGCTCATCTCCGCTCATGCACACATACACACAAGGCAGTCTGAAAGTCTGCTTTCTCCGTATTGAGAATGAAGCCAAACCACCACTACTACTACTACTATTACCACCACCACCATCATCCATTGCTTTCTCTTCTTGCCTTCCTTTCATTTTTCTCAAGCTATCCATCTTGGTTCATTTAGTTTCTCATTTCCTCTAAAATCTTTCTAACATTCTAACCCTCCCTCTGAGAGTCAGTATGAACACAAGATACAACGGCTCATTCCTAAGGAAAAGAAAGAGAGAGTGAGGAAGACGGGAAACTTTTTTTAGTCTTACTTTACTATTCCATTATTCCTGAATACTGAATACCTATCGATATATAGGTGCTGTTAACTATCAACCTCACTACCACTTTGAAGCACACTAGTTTCTAGGAAGTTTGTGTCTTCTTTCTTAACGAGAAGACACACGGAGCAAATCTATGAAGGAAGAGAAATTACATGTAAAAAAGAAACATTCTGTACGTGAAGATGGCAAGGGAGATGTGTTACGTTTTACAATCTTGTGAAATAACTTTCTCATCTTTTGTTCTTTAACAACCACCGCACTTCTATTCTCTCAAGTCTAAAGTCTTTACACATACACATATACATACATATTTATCAGTTCTATTAGTATTTTATCTTTATATGTATAATCATTGTGTAGTAGTCAACTGTGTCTCTCTTTTTGGGTCAGCAGCAGCGCCGTGATGAAGACAATATTCTTCTAAGGAAAAGTAAATTATTGTAATAATTAGCCTAATTACGATAAAAAGTGTCGTAGTAGGACTATTAGATGAGTCACACATCCACACACATGTATATAGTCAATGCGTATAACCTCTGTTAACTCCAGATGTACACACATCACAACTGCAAGAGATTCTTGATTCTTACAAAAGAACAAAATATATCTATAAATAATAATCAGTAGGCAGTTGAAACTCCTACACATACATATGTCTTTATCAGTAATGTAGATGTTTAACTCATATATATGTGCTAACTTGTATCAATTCATGGAATATTAAGGATGACTATTGCAGATAACAAGGATGGCGTACTTATCATAAATAATATTATAGACTCTACTGTATTGTCTTTTCATGGGTAATGATAATAAATGTCAATAAATGAAGTAAAACATCAAAAGTCTCGTCGGCTAATGGTTGAAGTTTAATGAGGAAAAGTTTCGTAGAAAAGACGACTAGCTGTACGACAGCTTACAAGTTCCTTACAAGTCTTGTCTTTGGTCGATAATAATAGACATTTTTCTGAGACTTTTTCTCCGTCTGGTGAAAGTCTGGGTGGCTCAATTATTTTTCTTTTGCTCGTTTCTGTTGAGCCCGAATAAAAAAGTGGAAAATGTCTCTATCCTCATCAACTCTTAACTTGTAATTACAGGGAACGGTCGTAAAAGATAAATAATTAAGTTATATAAAGAAACTTTGGGATGGATCATCTTCCTCGTAGTAAGGACAGTAAGGAGGGATGTACTACGATTACGAGTTTCTTAATAAAAGACTTGGGAAAGATTGTACGTCTGTGGGTCCTTAAGCAGAAAGGGAAATGTAAAGGTAACGATCTTAGACACTTAATTTCTCTTTCTTAAATTGGTACATCATGTTGCTCACCTCCCTTTCTCATACTATAAACATTACTTCCAGTGATGGACTCATGACTCGTAAAAACAAGGATTAATTATGTTATCCACATTCTACCTAAAGAAACTTAAATAGTGAGGGAAAATGGTAATTTCTTCCTCCACACACCGTGAGAATTAAACAGAGAAAGTGAGAGAGAGGGATGTAAGGATTAAGTGGAAGTGAGCCAACGGAAGAGAACATAATTTGACACTTAAAATGACACTTATATAAAACAACTTTTAGGTTTGGGAAAGTTGCCATACACTTCGTCAGTTTAAATATGTATCAAAAATACGAGAAAGTCTTTGAAAGGAGGTTTTTTATTTTATACTTATTCCCCCACGAATGGTTTATGGCTATGACACATAATAAAAGAAATAATGAGGGTTTTTATGAGGTAAAGTGTCAAGTAGGAACCACCTGCGGATGTGAAGAAAGTTTTGTAGATGTGAAGAAGATTTTTGGAATAAAATGAACATCGTGGATGCTTTCAGTTTGGTATTTGAAGGATGAGCCAAAGGGTTCAATGTGAAAGTCCGGTGAAAAATGATACATGGAGCGGGTGTGTAGGGCACTTGTGGAGTTGCAAGGAATGTAAGTACCGTGAATCGAACTAAACGCCCCTTTATAACATGCGGCCACTTAAATGGGCTTCGTGGATTGCTCTTTTCTACTCGATTTCGTATTCTCTCTCTGGACTCAGGTAATTCCAGGAAGAATTTAGTGTAATTTAATTCAGGAACGGAGAGAAATGTCTGAAACAAGTGGTGTACGTGTGTAACGAAAAACTTTACTGTTTGAGGTTTGATGGATGAATTGAGGTCACTGGGAGATGCAGTTGGGCGTTTGGGAGTCAAGTTTTAATACTTCACGTCATAGAACCTTTTATATCCCATCATAGGAATTTGAAGCAAATGTTTCGCGATACGTTGTCAGGTTAGTGCAAGAAGTTTAACTCTTGAAGCTTGCAACTGCAGCAGTATCCGCTACACACAACTGATGAGAGAAGTTTGAAAGCTTACGGATTAATTAGGTTGATTTATTCTGCAACCCGGAGGGACTCAAGAAGTGCTGGAATCTAACTGGCATAACCTTAAAATCTAGTTACATGGATCAACAACAGCAACGGAACTACAATAGTTTGGGATTCAGATAATTTTAAGGAAATTTTACCCTAAAAACGAGTATTGGTATATGAATACATTTGATAAATATCAATTAACCCCTAATAAAGATACCTTCGTTAGATTGAAACCTAAAACGTCTTCACACCCGCAGTCTGAAATCTTTGGGAATCCAAGTGGTTTTGAAGCACTTTCACTAAAATGCACCTGCTTGGATTTCTTGGTGAGCTACTGGAAACCTGCTACACACATTATCATACAAATAGAACAGACGACTAGACGACACTGAAGTAAAGTTTGAGAGTGAGACAGAATCCGGATATTTTAAGATAAGACCACCTCTCACTTTCATAAGTCGAAAACGGTGAAATGGAGAAATGTCATGGTTTATTCTTTTGTCCAACCTCAAGTATCTTTCATTTTGGTTGAGTACCCTGCATTAATTTCCGTCTCCATAAAAATTGAGTTCTACCTGAATGAATTTTCATTCCTATTCATTTTGATCCGATAATGCATAACTTAAAGAAACTTGCAGTTTGAATTCCTTGGTCAGCTTCTGTATCGTTGAGTTTCAAAAACTTTTACATGTTCACAAGAGGAGTCTCGTATGCAAAACTGCCTTAGAAGAGTTTTCCTGTTTGGAAAGAGTCCTCCCACATATTTTTATTTGATCTTAGTCCAAAAGTCCAACACACCCTTGAAACTCCACCGCCGAGTATGGGTTATGAGTCTCAATTCACTCTGTCTAGCCTAAATGAAACGATCTAATTCTACTCTGAATCTAACCTACAAGTGAAAGAATTAAGAGATTTAATAGGCTAATTTCTGGGATCTGCAGAGTGTAAGGTATACACAGTGTAAGGACTTTCTGCTGGATTTCTCTCGATGGATTTCATCCTGAGTGGAGAGAGTAGTGCCAAATGGGTATTATTGCTTGTAGTGGCACTGCTATATATACACTCAATATACACTTTTGCCTCCTCCAACATAATCCTTTTAGCTTTTACCAAACAAGAGTAGGTCTAAAGCTTTCGCATTCCCCACCCATTGTTTTGTACGACTTACAGGTGAACTTCAATGTACACTAGCAAGTGAAGGAAGGAAATAAGGCTCAAAATTGTACGTCTTACTTTCCACTTTGCCTACGTCAGGTAAAAGTGAACAAGACAGCTGGACTGAGAATTTCAAAAACATCCATTTCCAGATCTTATGATTCCTTCCTAGAATTGAAAATACTTTTCTTATCCTCAGAGCAGTAGGCGCAATAATAAAATGGGACTCATTTTGTGAGTACCGAAGCAAGCAACAAACTTGGTGAATTAAAGGATGTAAGTTTTGCATCAAACTTTTCTCTCCTTCCTTCCTTCTGAGTGTGCCAATTTCTTCTGAACACTGAACATTCGAGAGAGGACTCCTCGGATTCTAGTTTGTATATAACACATACAGTTTACATAATATAGTAATTATAATATACCTCTGCTGGTCGTAAGCAATGGAGCCACTTGTCTCAAGATGATGTAGCAGTCTGAATTGCAGAGACATCATAACAATAATCATAACTCAGGTTATTGTATTTCCATTACTCTAAAGAGTCCTTCATATTTGAACAGGCTTTCTTCAAATCCTGCCCATATGCATGATGAGGAAAAGTTGTAGGAGGAGGGCTCAGTCAGACTCTCAGATCCCCGTTTTCCTTCGTACAGTACGAAAACTTCAATGCAAATACAATTCTAGGAGAAAGCATTGGTGTGTCTTATTCTTGCAGTGATTGTTAGGCTCAATGTTAAATGAAAGCACATAGAGATATGTTTAGACAGAGTTGAGAACTAATCGACCAACTTTGTCCATTCGGATTTGGCTAATTCCAGGGTACAGCTCGTTCATCCTGGAGAAATCTCTTTCTCTGTTTTAGGCAGCGATTGCAGCCACCACCACCACTATGACCGCTACAACTACCAATGTTGTTACTTGGAATTATGGTGGTATATTCTCGTCGTCGTACTACCAGTACTACGAATTGAACTAAAGCCTATGGAAGGGAAAGTACATGGGAAGGTTTAAAACTTTCCCATAAGTGTACTTAATCCTCCATCTTGCCAACACCACAGAGTCTTAATATTTCTTGAAGAAAGGGAAAGAATAAATGGGTTGGTTGCCCTGCTTGCTTGTCCATTGATCAATTATAACGATACACGAACAGAATCCACCTACACACCAGGAAATGTTCGACGGGAAATAAATAGTAGAAAGACCAATCTAGTAATTTATGAATGGGACGCTCAATTGAAGTGGAAGAGATTAAATGCAATTACACGGAATGCCTGCAGGAGAAAGTCAAGATGGAATACAGTAGACCTATTCAGAGACCCACAAAGAAAGCTCTGGAGCTGGGATAAATATTCCTTCTATTTCGCTATGTGCAGTGATAAATAACGACCATGTAATGGAAATAATGGTATTGGCTAGAAATCAAGTTACCCAAGGGAGCTGATAGTTTAATGTTAATGGCAGTTTATGAGGAAATCAAAAATTCACTTTTGTTAATAGTTTAATAGTCTATTAGCACTTTGTTTGGATTTTAGTGAATTACCGAGGGAATATTTTAATAAATTAGTAACAAGAAATGAAGGTAAACTTTAGTGGGCTGTATTACGGGAGTGATTAGTTTGGAAACTAAACTTTTTTACAGGGAAACACACTCAACACCTTTACACTGATAAATACAGAACGACATGCGACTTAAACAGTGTCATTGAAAATGCGAACTTTCTCCATCTCTATCCTCAAGATGCACGATTTCCCATCTGGCCAAGGTTCAAGACAGCCAAGACTTATACTACACAAAACATTTTCATTTTGGCTACAAATCCGTGATTCTGGATTTCCTAAAACTACCTAAATGTAGTTCATTTTATACACATCGATTCATTTCCTCATCTCAGAATTATTCAATTTTTACTCCTTAGTTAATTCTCAAGCGAGAAGGGTTGCAGAAATCTCTTGAAGCTACTCCGTCCTACTTTCAATCCTCACATACACCATATGGGATCGCAATTAGCTTAATTGGCAATCAGAATTCCCGAAAGAATCTCTGCAAGTTTTCTACAACAACAACTCATACCCTTAATTTCAATTTTAGCAGGAAAAGTAATGCATGAAGCGAACAAGTGTGTTGCCTAAATCTTCTTGAAAACCACATAGATTTGTTTATTGTTTGGTTTGGTGTTTCTTTAACAAGAAGTTGTGCATACATCAGGCTAAGTAACTCATCACATGTTTGTACACTTTTGCATAGCGCGTACTTACGTGTGAGTGTGTATGTGTGGTCTAATTAATTACTTGTTAAGCAAAGAACGAAAATGTTTTCTCTTGAGTATCACACTTTACATTGATTAACGATATTATTTCCATTACTTTCTACTCTGCTCTCATTTCCTGTCAATAGTCGATAATGTTTGTAAGTAAGCTCACAAACAGGTAGATTGTAGTTTGGCTCCTTTTGTACTTTTACGCAAGGTTCTCGCTGGCATAGGCCGGGAAATGAGGAGTTCTGGAAACCCAATTATTTTTATGACAGGTCGCCGGGCAGTAAGGAGGAGTGAGCAGGTTCAAAAGATTGAATCACTTGCATGTATAAATGAGAGGAAGTAAAAGGAAAAGTTGATAAGAAAAGAATTGTAAAATAAATTGAATTCATCGAATGGAAGTGTGGACAATGATCATCTACTCCTGCAACCCTATTCATTCTTTCTTGTCCCAATTTCATTTGAATTTCAGATATTGGACACGAAATAAGTTCGCAAGAGACGAAATTTTTGTCCTTCCCAGTACCTTTATTCACGTCATCATCTTGTCAATTCACTTCTTGCCAAATCAACTTGATGTGAACTGTCTTGAAATGAAATTGAAACTAATCGGATTCCAGTGTTCCCTCCATATTTGCACAAAACGCAGTAGTTGGTAGTAGCAGTATGATCTACAAATAACGACGACAACGTAACCAAAGAAGCAACATGTAGTTTTCTCAATGTGTTCATTGGCTTCCAGTTTTGGCCCGGTACAAGTCTATAGAAAGTTAGATGTTTACAAGTGTACAAGGAAATCTAAAACTCATCATTGTATTCATGTCCATGTTCTACTTTTGAATGGGTGCACATAACAAACTATTTCTATTTAAGGTTGAAGATGATATTATTTGTGAATAGAGCACAATGGTCCAGAGACTATCTGAATGTTGATAAGAGTCTGTCCTTTTCCTGTATAATTCAAAATTTCTTTCATGAAAGATGAGTTGGTGGGAGTAGCAAGAAGAAACTGTTGAATTATTTGAACCTCTTACAATTTAGGAAGAAAATGACATCCTGGAGTAGCATTTCCATTTGAAGTTATGTATTCCAAGTCGATAAAACTATACGTTCTATAGGACCCTTCATATAATGAAGGGCTTTTGTCTAAAAATGAATAAAAGTGTATGAACTATTACTACACTTCTGGTTTAATGTGGAATACTAAGAGAGAGAGAGGAAATTGAAAAGCGATAATAAATCTATTAACGAGACAACCTCGATTTTGTTCTTATGCATAAAGAAACTCATCATAACGGTGAGAAGAGCAATGGGGCGTCTCGACAACTGCTTAAAATAGACATGACAAAGACTACCGATAGAAAGAGAGACCCAGCGGTCTGTACGTATAATAGAGGAAGTGTGTGCGAGTGGAGAAATTGATAAGCAGAAAAAATATCCATAAAAACACAATGGAAAGGTGCAATTCGTCGCAGAGAGTCATTTTGCATGAAGATTAACATCGACATACTCCTTTTCTCTAAGTGTCTCTAGCCGTTGGTTGTATAAAAATCAGTTTGGATTACAAGAAGAGCTCCTCAGAGAAAGGAAATGGGAAATGAGATTCGATGATGTGACTCCTCTCCTCGTTGAGTCTGTCTCCACTAAATAAGAGAATAGGATGAAGATGAAGAGAAATGGAATATGGATGATCATTTACGTTCCATTTTTGGGAGAAAAATGGCTTTTCTATTGGGAATACTATTACCATAATATGATGACGATGACACGATGTTGTAACATATCTCTTCCCAGTCTCTCACTCCTTTTTCTAGTAAATTAAGGTAACGATGGAATATCAAGGGAGATGACATATACTCTCTGGCAATATCACGCTCCTATTTTTTCTTGCGGTAGAAACTACAAGCAGACCAGACTTTCTGTGACTCAACTGGTTTCTCTTTACAAAGATTCATGTAAAGAGCATAAAAAGTGGAAATGCAGAAAAGACAGAATAAAAGACCAAGTACACAAACCGAAGGAAGTGAAGGAAGAACACAACAGATTTGTGTTTTATGTCGATGAGATGCAAGGAATGCGTCAAGACGAACGCGATTGATAGCCACTTTCTCTAGAGAATCGAGTCAGCAACTTTTTTTCTGTAGCAGGAGAAGATAAATAAATTTTAAAGGTAGGTTGGTAGTCCGTCCTTCGTTTTTATTGATTGCTTGGGGACATAGAGAATTGTTTGTTCGCAAGGGATGTAAAGAGAAGGTAAGCTTTTTTCATAAAAACGATAAAG
This sequence comes from Isotomurus graminis, assembly GCA_034696565.1. Classification (NCBI taxonomy): domain Eukaryota; kingdom Metazoa; phylum Arthropoda; class Collembola; order Entomobryomorpha; family Isotomidae; genus Isotomurus; species Isotomurus graminis. The sequence continues at coordinate 60,964 of JAQGAB010000010.1, forward strand.
GGATTAGAAAAAAAGCTTGAGTGAACACGCAAGAGATAAGTTTACTTTGATTTAGCCCAGAAAACAAAATTTATGCAGATTAGAGGAAAAGTATGAAACTAAGAATTCTTGTGCAACTTGAGAGTTAATTTGTGACGGCAGCTTCTGGTAGATTCTTGGAGTTATATAAGATTGATTCCCTATTGGATTCATTTGAAACTTAAATATCAACCATTATGGCTTTCACTGGAATGAAAGATGAGCTTTAACGAGTTTCGATAAGTTATCTAACCTTCTTCGGATTGAAAAGTAGAAATGGCTGCAGTTAAACGTTGTCTGCGGTGCCATTAGGAGTGCCAGCAGCAGTGGCAGCCTTTTTAACTCATGGCCCGTAAAAGTGGATGATCGGACTAAAATGAGAAAAAGCTGGCTTTTCCTGTGTACAAGCTGTTTATTTGCCTTACCATTGCCAACATTGGGATAACGTCCTGCTTAACTTGGCTGATTTCTTGGATGCAATATGTCTGTGTAGTCTACTACCAGCACAAGCAAGCGAGTCTTGCCTTCCACCATATGAGGAAGGAAGAAAATGTCCATTTTGGTCATTCATAGTCGATTGGCTCTGTTTGCAAAGCAGTTCAATTTCCCCTGCTTACAACCCTTTAGAGTAAACATACATACGCGTGTGTTTATTCGTATTGTTCATATGCAACAGACTCAAAAGGTAGACTTTCTCTTGCTCGAGGACAACGGGGCATAGGACAGAGAAGTGGACTACCGGTTCTACAAAACTATTTACAGGGCTCATCATTTCCTCCTCTTGCTGTAACCATCATCATCTGTCTTTGGCGAACAAGTGTAAGCCCATGTGTAGTAGATTTAACTTCTTTTCCCAATTCCCATAGGGAAAGATTTATAATCACTTACGCATTTACGTAGTGATGGTCAATACCAATAAACGGGAATTAAAAAAATAGACTCTCACAAACTAAGTCCTGCTGATCTGAAGAGGCTAAAGACTTGTTGAAAGAAACTGGAATCAGGTAATTAAAAGCATAAAGACATGACTATAAAGTGAATAGCAGCTTAGAATTATAAGGACATTCTTTTGATCTGCAATTACTTTGTGACTGGTAGCTTCGAGAATGAGATGTGAAGGAAAATTCTGGATTTTAACGATTCAGAAAGTACACTACTACATACACCTTTTATCTTCCTAAATCAAACAAGCATATTTTGTAAAAGTAAAAGTCGTTTTAAACAATCAGTCGTTCTAATGAGCGACTGAAAGATTTGAAGCTTTTTATAAGGCGACGACACACAGCCACGTTAGTGCCACTACTGCCACTTGCAAAGCTCCTTTCTCTCGGAAGATTTGTACATATCTTAATCTTTTGCTTTATGATAATGACTTGTACTTACGGAGTCTCTTGTTCTGTAACTCCTTTGCATGAGGAAGCAGTGAGTTCTTCTAAATTATCATTACACTCTTATTATTGTCATCATTACGAGACAAAGCCATCATCATCATTACTTTCAAGAGCAGTTCGCGATAAGTACTTGCAGTTAGAGAGAACAAATTGGATAAATTATGAGATGAACTCTACTTTCTCTTTTGTACCTTTAAGATTATGTCGCCTAAGATGCTTTCCTTCAGTTGGAAATAAATGGTAACGATCCTTGTGTAATATTTAGTTGTTTGCGCTTCTAAATTGTGCCTGGAAGAACTGGGTTGTTGGTCGTAAACTACTTAACATTGGTAACGAATTCTAGTGTGAAACAATGTGGAAATCGATGAAAAGAAAGTTACCTATAATACGCTATTTTTTGTACTTTGCATTTACATCACAACTCTCCAACTTGAAATATTTCTCTGCAATGTACATGCTAGCCAAGGAGTCTCCAAAGTCTATAAAAGAACTTATAACTATTCTTCACATCGCGTTCAGATTCGACAGTTAATGTGATTTATACGGGACCATTGAGCGTTAATATTTTAAAGTGTTACTTATGGCCTTACAAACGGGAAGAAAAGTACGGGGAACGATCGTCCTTAACATTACAGTCATGACCATTATCTTACTTTTATGAGTTTAACCATTACATACACTCTTGAACTGACACAAAACACATTTACTCAAGGGAAACTAATAACTGAAAGCATTTCGCTATAAATCTGCAAAGGAAGTTTGCTATTTCACCGCATATTATATATTTGGTCCGTGGATGTGGAGTTTTAGATTAGACTGAGGTTAATCAAATCCTACTCATTGACCAATACCCATTCCACTTGAAATGATCAAACTCATTTCCTAATTCCACGTTGTGACTACTAATCGGAAACGAAGCAATGAATCATTTCTTCTTTCTCATACCAACTTCCAAATTACATTCTTCACATGTTAAAACTTGCTCGATTGAGATTCCAGCAAACAACATGTACAATAAGTGTACTCCAACCCACAGGCATTCATTGAATTTAAACTTTTCCATAGTTCTTCAACCATTCGACTCAGAAAGAAATCACAGCGCAAACACGGGGTGCAAAATGAACAATGTGCCCACTAGAAGCCAATTCTCGTTGAGATGCCTGTTGGAATCCGTGGAAGAGAAATTCATTCATATTTTTAATACTTGAACTTTTTTGACGAATACTGAGTGGGACGAAAAAGCAGAGCAAATGGAGAGCAAAGAAAACAACTGTAGTGCCTTGTGTATTCAATAAAATAAAAACTTTTCTCTGCCTCCTCTCATAATACTTTCCGTTGAGTTGAAATAAATTAAAATTTTTGAATCACGTTTATTATCCATGCAGTCTAAAACCTAAAGTATGCATAACCATAGCTGAGTTCGAATTTCCAATGGCTTTTTTTAGTGAATGAAGATGAGTATACCTTTAATTTGAATATTGGATAGCAGAGGGAAAGAAAAGAGACATTGGTACTGATACCCGTGTCACTTACTTGGAGGTTCTCAACAAACTTTCTCTTTGTGAGTTTGATCTTATTTCTATTCATTAGGGTGGTAGTGTAAGTAAGTGTATTTAAGAGGAGGGGAGACAAGAAGCCAAAGAACTTCACGCAGATTTAAGGGAAAGGAAGGACAGAATAAGACCCAAGAGAAACACAGAGACAGAGCTCTGGGAAGGACAACATCTCAGAGAGGTTGGAATGAGAAACGAGGTGATTGCGAAAGAGAATGTGGACGATTTGTCACTCGGACTCTTCTTCACCCTAATGAAGAGTAATAGCCTAGCTCAGTCGATTCAAGTTGTTCTTACATCCGATGTGTCTGGAAACCACAACAGGATGAAGTGAAACACGTTCTCCATCTTCTCACAGCGTTTCCTCACAGCGTAATTTATAAACTTTATTCATCCTCAGATTTAGACTTATGGAGATAAAAGTATCTTCTTCCCGTTCTACTCAAAATGAATGAGGCTACATTTTTCCACCTAGACAGGGTTATTACCTCCAAGACTTATGGAACGGAGTGGGAGTTCGTCTACGTACAAATCTGTGTTTATTTTGGGCCCTAAGTTTTGAATTTTTCACTCACGTAACACGTAAACTACTCAGCAGAACAAATATCTTTGCATTCATATACAGAGGGAGAAAGTTTATGTATGGACATTTTTGGACTTTTGGAAGTACCTGATGCTCCTTCCATACTAACTATTTGACTATTTGATTTAAAATTCAGAACAGCTAGGACAATAGCAATCATCATTCTTCTGGACTTTTTGTCGCATATGTGTTCGGGCCATTTGAATATACCAGATGAGTTTACATTTTATACACCACGTGGAAAGAGTTCAATGATTGTTGCGTTATGAATAGCTTCAGTAGCTCTTCACCTCTGATGGGCAGAATTGAAAGAGCTCATTAAAAGTAAACGGGACAATGCGCATTTGTATTTCAAGTATATAGAATCCTTAGACAAAAAGGAGAGAAGTACGTATAGTGGTAGTAGTAGCGCCTGAAGCAGTGAAAGTAATTAGGTGGAAGCTACTTGAGCAGTGAACTGGGAATACACTGTATCGTGTTGGAGAGTTAGTGAGGGTTGTAGCTTCGGTGAGAATAAATGAGTGTAAAAAGAAATGCAAGAGACAGGTGTGTATATTGAGATGTATGTATGTATTTAGAGGTGTGAGAGAAGTACTGATAGAAGCAGTATTCTCTCATGCCGCTCAGGTCACGAGGACCCATTGCAGTCTCACAATATTGAGATACATTATGCAAGTGGGTACACTCGGGTTTTAGTTTGTAGAGGAAATAAGACTGTTATGTACACTGTGAGGAAAGCAAGAGTGGTCTCAAATGCGTATCGGAAGGATTTAAAGTACATATAACCTTCCCCGAGTGAATGTTGACTTTCCCTCGAAAGAAAGTTTGAGATTCACTTAAAGTGAAAATAAAATGAGAGTGTCACATTATAATGGTGTGTGTGTAAGGAAATTGGAAGTCATAACTTTTTGAAGTATGAGTTCAATATTAAGACAATTTCCTGTTCTAAAGTGGCTACTTACCTTTAGGATAGGAATGACGTGGTGATCAGGAATAATGGGAGGATGTGAGAGGCAGGAGCTTAGATAGAATCCATAATGGGGTGTTCCATTGTCACCTTGAACTTTTTCTTTCCTTTTGTAAGTATGAGTCGTATCGTTTGATATATATGTAAGAAAGCTACGAGTAACAGCGGCTTCTTCCTCATCTTCAGTGGTTGGTGAATACCTACGAGTTTGTTTGTGACTTCGACTTCCATCTTTGGCTCCTTCATATCGCTTGACAAAGAATGAAAATGAGGAAGGAAGGACCGGAAGTTATTCCCGTGTTCATGGAGAAGTCTCATTGGCGTCATCAAAATCATCATCATCATCACTACTATCATCACCTACCTTTGTCGAACAATAACTTCATCCCCAAACTTTCTCTTTGATCCATCCTTGGTTTGTCGACATTTGTTGAACTCACATGTACCAAATCAGTAAGAACTTTTATTGGCCAGTGTTTGTAATTTCGGGAAGTGTAGTGAGCTAAAATGATATTTATTTTGTGCTGCTAATCTGACTTTCACTTTGGAGTACTCAAAGTAATCTACACAGTACAAGATTGTGTGTGAGTTGTATGAAAATACGAGCGAATTCTCTCATCAACAATGTTATTCTTCCAAAAGTGCTCCATCGAAGCGGATTATCTTAATAAAAGTCCATATGAGAAATATTCTACTGGGGACATTTAAAAATGCTCTCTTTAATAAAGGAGTATCATACAACTGTAATACTCCAAACTGTATCCGACTGGACAGAAAGAGAACGTTATGGCCCAATTCATCAGTTAGAACGACTCGGCATTTCATCCTCGACATATTTACCTATTTATTAATCTTGAAATGACATTCCTTTAAAAGTCTAAGCTGTTCTTTGGAGCTTTTTTCAGCGTCTTTGCAGTTTCTATTATGACGAGAGGAGAATGGTGACAAGAGTGACCTATACGTGTACCCGTCACAAGCCTTGTATAAGCAGAACACACACATAGCATTGACAATATTATAATAATAGTAATAACTTCCGATAAGCTCTTGCTTGCTTAAGAGGACAAAATGACAACAACTTAAAATCCTGCATACAAGAAGTACGAAAGAATAGACAGAAAGACAGAGATACGAACAGACTTACTTGACTTACATAGGGAAAAGGTAGACGTTCACTCTGTCTGAATTGCCTCGGGTCAGCATCCCTCTCTCTCCCTTATCGCCATAATATTCAACATGTTCCTAAGAGAGATGAATATCTTCTGCTTCTTTTTTTACGGCTTCTTTCCTCTCTTCCTTCTTTGCCAGAAAGAAAACGATAAAAGATTTGCTCCACTCACTTTCCTACCTAACAACGTCAGTCGTAATAAAAATATGTGGTTCTCCAACTGCTTATGACAAGGGAGAAGGACTTTTACAACTTAGCTTTTCACTGGTCAAGCATTCCAGTCTATTGTAGATTGTAGTGTGTGTGTTATTTTTTATCCTCATTTCATGCCACACTGACCAAAGTGGCTGCGATACGAGGGAAGAACTCAAAGAAATCAAAAGCATGTGGAGAAAGTACCGGAGAGGGTTTTCTCCTATGCATCATTATGAACTTATATACAGATTTTTTAAAAAGCAAACAAATTCTAGAGAATTATATTATCTTGTGCAGTCATGTAAGAAATTCAGATTTTTCTTCAACTCTTGTTTCTTAGTGGAGTTGAAGGAGTAGGGAAGGAAAAGTTATTATGTAGTTGGATTTTCTGTTCTGTTGTTTAACTTATTTTCACGGATGAGATGAGCCATATGGGCTGATTATTATGTACTTATTTAGCTATGGTTGAGTGTGTGCGCTAGCGTGTGTGGAATTTTATGGTAAACAGGTGCAGTCTGCAATGTATGGCTTGTGCCTTACTTGTGTCTGTGTTTCCTTGCGGTCCCTAATGTGCCTGTGTGCTTATGAGAAAATAAAAAAATCCAACAGAGTAACTGAAGCCCTGTGAATAAAAGCTGAAAGAGTAATTTGATAGTCCAATGTCGATATTCCAATCGGAGAGGGTTTTATAACGGAGTGTATTCTTGGAAATTGCAAGCAATACACATGAAACAGATTCTCCATGCACGTGGACTGAAATCGAACAAAGTCATTCTCTCTCGCTCTTTTTATTTATTTGTAAGAAGGCTATGTATAGCTCAGGCACATTGTGATATTAAACTTGTATGAGAGTATCTTGATGTGTGTGTGTGTGGGAGAAAAATGGTTCTGGAAGATAGTTCAAGTTGAAGGCAGCTTGAAAGATGCTTCGAATAGAACACACATCACATTTTCCAACAGTTGCAACTCCAAACCTGCCTCATTTCTTGTTTCTTGTCTTTCTCCACAGGCCGAGTAATACTTCCCCCTAGTCTTATTCAAAATTCAAATGCGTGTACGAACATCAAGCAACCAACACTTCCGTTCTGTGTGAACAGAAACATTTATATAATTCGTAAGGAACTCTCTTCTATAATATTTTTGTACTTTTTCATCTCTAGAGGTAGATGTAGATATTCACCCCAGTGTTCAAAGACTTTTTTCAACTGCCTTTTCTCTGAGTACATATAGTAAGTATCTCCTGCAATCTTCACATCTCAAAGAAGAGAGGAAGACTAATGCCTTCACTTGGAACTTGGAAACTTTGCCCCCTCTGCAGACCAAATTTTTTTCTCCTAGGGTTCAGTTTAAATTGGTTATTTCCGGCACACCCTGTCTATTTAATTTTTCACCGCAAAGAACCCAGATAACACGGAATGGTACTTGACCTGAGTACAAACCCAATAATAATAATCATGTCACGTCATAAGTGAAGCAATAAGGAAAGATTGAAGAGTCGAAGGAATTGAATCTCATGCACGGCTCATCGGTTGCTTTCTTTCCATTCCTCCATCTCTCGCTCTCCCATCTCATAAAGATTTATTGTTCAGTGGCAGATGGTCAACAAAACCTGCAGTATATATAGAAGTCTATGATCTACTTAATCTATTTTGTTTTATTGCACCTCCACATCGCTCACAGTAGGAACGATCCGTATCCACATTCTAGAGAGAGGATAAGCTTCATCGTATGGATGAAACACCTGGTTCACTTCACTCTGGAATGGAAAGCTTTCTTTCAGAGAAGAAGGTCCTTTGCCTTTGATTCCCTTCGTATTATTTATGTCCGTATTGGATTCCATCTCCCTTTCTCCGGAATGCATGCTTGAATTCCTTCAGATAGGTTGTTTGACACGACAACCTACCACCACCACTAGCATTTACCATCACCACTTTCCCACAAGAGAAACTCTGAGTCTGTTCCACGACACTCTCACGTCATGTTTCTCTTTTGTAAGTGAGCAAAAAGTGGAATTTATGAAGGAAGGAAATGCGTCTCCTGAGATTTCCAACACACAGTATGAAATGTTCAAATTAAACTTGAGTGTGTAAAAGGTATCTTTGTACAAGCGAGGTAGAGAGTACACACGCGGCCTATGGATCAATTTATGTAGCTATGCAAGAAAGTACAAATACTCAAGTGTATGCGTATGCGAAATGCACACGGATAAGCTTCTTTTCTCCATTCAGTGTAAGTAATCATGTTCATGTAATCTCTTTTGGCACAAAAAAAGGAGAAATGAGCAGGAAATGACAATAAGCATGGGGAGGATTCCTCCATTTCTTCTCTCGTGTCATCTTCATGCAGTTCTATTTGTACTTATATTGTCTGCCTTCACATGAAGAAGCGTTCCTGCCAGCATGTAGAACTACACTCTAGAGTCCAGACGAGATATTCTCACACATGGCAAAAAAATTCTACTGACTACTCCACTCACACCTGGCAAATTTCTCACGGACTAAATGTTCCATAAATCCCTAGGTGAGTGGTAAAAGTAAGTGAGTAACCTAATGCTCCTCTTTCTTTCCATCTAAGCCCCCGTGGTGAAATCCTCAAAAATATGTTTGATACAAGATCCAATCGCTTTCCCCCTTAGAGTAGTACTAACATGTGTAGGTGTCCTTTATTGTCATGTCATTTGCTGAGTGGAGGCGCAATCACAAAGAAAGACAAACTGTTTCTACTTGGCTTCCTATACGACTTTTAAGTGGATTATTCATGCGCTTTAATTTTACACGGGTAGAAAGTAGAAAGTCTCATGGTTGCTGGCTACTTCAGACAATAAACACTGCATTGCATTGTTTCAACTTTAAAACAATAGACTTAATATTTGAATGTACAGGTATGCATACGGGTAAATGAAAATGTGAAAGTTTTAACAGCTTTCAGGGAAATGAAGATGCGCAGAGCAGGAAATAATACTTATGCAGAACCGTATTTACTTCTGGAAATGTTTAAAAGGAAAGAGAAAAGTTTTAATTTAGAAAACTTTTATATTTGATTCGTCTTTTAAGGACAAAGGAGTGAATGGTAAACCTGCATTATTTGAAAGTTCTATATTGGGTGGGAACTGTAATTGAAAATGAATGAAGGAAATAAACTCATTTGAAGGTCTTTTCTCAACTGCACTTTCACTGTAAGTTTCCAAGTAAAATGTTTGCCTGCAAGAAGTTAGTGATGAAAGATGGGGAGAAAAAAATCTACATGATTTATGAAAACAAAAGTCTGACATAAATTCACTTGAACTCGCACTACACTTGATCATTTTGAATTTGTGTATAGTGAGAAAACAGAGCGAGAGAGAGAGAGTAGTCCTATGGTAAACAATGTAGAAGGAGGTCAGTGAAGCTCAAGAAAGACTTTTTGAGACTTTGCACACCAATGGACCAACCTCTAAATAAAGCGTTATTATAGTTTATGAAGTAACCAGGAAGTCAAGTGTACTCTGTGAGTTTTTCACAGTCTAACCAGAAAGAAGATTCACCAAAACCAAGTATACATAAGTCCATGTGGGTGAAGTTAACACGCAGAATTAATGAATCGGCACGAGATAAAATGATGAATGCTTCGGACTACATTTTATGAATGCAACGCAAGCCAGAGAGAGTGCTGAAGCTAAAAGCTTCTTTCCATGTGTAAATTGGTCTTCCTCTACACAGCTAACCAAGCCTCTCTCATGAATAAAACTAATCAAAATCGTATTCACCTCTTCCCTGAATCTCTTCGTGGGTTGCGAGTATGTAGGAAAAATAAATGGGTTTACTATTCACTAATAGATCGCTGCTCCTGCTCTTGTATAAAATTGCTCACTTTAGTAGTGGTGAAAGAACACGAATGAAAATTCTATTTGAGCAAGAGTGTTGAATGTGTATGTAAGTTGAAATCAATGTTTTTAAAAATTATCACTGCTATTCCCCTTTGGTTATACTTAACATGTTGAGATTTATCAAAATTGTTATCCGATTTAGCTTTCAACAAAATTACTTTTATTCGCGCACAGCCAACAGACTTTAGAAGCTATAAGGAGACCAATTAATTAAGTGAAAGCAACTTTCCCAACTCTGTGAAGCGAAAGGCCCGTGGATTACTTACTCTCGGGTGCATCAACAGGCGAGCCAAGTGAGTGAGTTGATGGTTGTGCATCTACCCACAGTATCAAAGTATGTCCGTTCCTCGGGAGTTGTACAGAATCCTTATATTGCACTGCCGGACTGTCTCCTAGAGCATCAGTCTGCTGTGACGACAGGTTGTTCTATATAAACTATACTACCTTGAGGGCATCTCTAACTTGCTCCATGTTTTGGGTAAGTCATCATCGTCATTATAGGAGCTTAATCAAAAGTTAATCCGGTGGTGTATAAAGACGGAAAAATAGTGGGAGAGATAGGGGCAGAGTAACTCTTCTCTCAGAGACCGTCGACGGATGATGAAACAACGATGATGGGACTGGGAGATGCAGGATTTATGCTTGAACAGAGATCCCTCTTTCTAACTTTCATTTAATTCGCAACTCGGCTTTCTCTTTCTGGGTATCTATCTGTCCCGCAGAAATAGACTGTGAGGATGTATATATAGTCAGTATACCAAATAGTTCATTTTTCTACCCTAAAACCATCGATGGGTCAATTCTCTCAGGTCCACAAATCCTTACAGAAGAGCACAGAAAACAGGGAGAAAGTGGATTGATCTCGAAGGATGCGATGGAGGAACTGCTCAAAACCAGATGCGGTCTCGGTTTATTTCTTACCTTGGGAATGGATTTGTGACAAGCAGAAGGAGGTGGGTGTCACTGTCATTTGGTTCTCAGATTGCTAAATTAAACGTTCCGATTGTCTCCCAGAAGGATTTATCATTGTCAATCCAAACCAGAGGAACGAGCCTTCAGATACCTTTTGTCTTGTGTCCTTCAGAGCTTGTGAAGTTACTTACATTTTGTATGCTTTATTTGAGATGATTTTGTACCCAGCACTTTGTGTACCTAACACGCAACGTACACAAAAAGTTAAGTACCTTGTCTGATTATTGTTCTAAATCTTCACAGAAGGCAATAAGAAGCCTAGAGATTCTCTTTCATTTAATGAACTGCCTTGAACAGCAAAAGAACTGGGTTCACATCTGTCTCATCTTGAGTTCTTTAGACATGCCAAGCTCGATACGGTGTAATCCTTGCAAAACGTGGATTTTTTTATTACAAACTAACCAATATTTACTTGCAAAGCTAAGTCCACATGGCATCATTCTACAATACAACGTGTGCCGCGAATTAGGGACATAAAACGATGGTACACCTCTACCTTGGTGGTAAACTAATTTCTTTGCAGCTTAGGTTAGTCCGCTTAAGCTTAAGGCTCATGTGCAATTTACTTTCTCCGACGAAAGAAAGTGGAGCGACTTAACTGAATTATTCATTCTATTCGCGTGACTTAGCCGGAACTTATTATTACTGTTGCTTAATTCGCTATATGATGACGAATAAGAGGATTATGAAGACCTCCTGCTTTTCCTTATAACCGCTGTATTTTCAACCTAATAAAGATCAATACTAAACAGGTAACGAGTAGGGTGTAAGTGTAATACTTTCTATTTTTAGAACAACTTTGTGATTAGTAACACCCACAACAAGTACATATAACTTCAGCTGGTTGGGGAAGAGAATATTTACACCCAAACAAGTGACTGGAAAAAGGTGTTTGCTTTCGTGCTCCGAAATTCTAATGAATCAGTCAGGTAAATACATTTGTTAACCTATGAAATGAAATGCATTTTGTGAAGAGCAAACGTGGCTGAACCAAAACGTTAACAGTTCAACAGAACTTCAATATAAAGTATTGCACATTTGCACGTGACTTTTGTTGAAAGCTAATACTAAAAATTATTTTGAAAAAGTTTGAGCCTTGGAAAAATATAACATTTAAACTCACGTTTCAGAACATGGTACTATAATTTTTGAGAACTTCAAGTATAACATTGGCAATAGGCTACAGAAAGTATGAATATTCTTGAGTAAGAAACTATTCATGTATTCCTATTCCTACAAAGTGATTTGTAAACTATTAGCAGAGTTCATACGGAGTTGTTCATTATTCATACCGGGAATAAAACGTTACTGTTGAGCCTTCATAAGGTGACATGATATAGAAAGGGCCTGCTCGTTTTCCTGCGGGAAAAATTATCTTGTTATGTTAGCAGAAGAATCCTGTAATGTATTCTTAAATATAAAACAGTTACGTTTGAAATATACTTGCTAAAGATAAGCATATTGACTTCACGACTATTCTTTCTTTCACCCGAGTTATTATACGCACACATGATCCTTATTCAAACTGCCAGATTTGCTGAAAGATGAACTTAGATTATCTCGTGGTTTCCTTTTGCATTTTTAGTTTTGGGGGCCAAACTGCAAGAAATAGCTTCTTTCATGTCATCTCTTTCTAAAACTACGTTTGATCGGCGCCATAGGATAGACAAGAAAGCTTCTGAACAATTTAATTTTAATCCTTGGCTGAGTAGAAAAATCAATAAAAATCAAATTAAGTCCCCCATTACATTCTTCGTGAGGCATTTCTTTGGAAAGGAAAGATTTTAGCGGTATGGGTTTTTAGCGCATCTTTTTCTTTCTCTGGAAGAAAGCAGAGTCACATGTAGGAAGACCAAGTAGTTTATTCTTCGAAAGGAAACATGAGGAAATGACTTCTCCCTGAGGTAGACTTAACATGCGTGGGAAACATCCTTCTTTGTATCCCATCATTTGATCTTTTTATGACGATGCTTAATGTGAAAGCGAGCACTGAGAGTATTATTCTTTCACGATTCGTAGTAAACTTTATGTAATATGATATGATTCCGTAAGTTTTGATTTTACTTTGATCTCAATAAAGAAAGAAGTATAGATTTCTTTGACGAAACACTGGTTTAAATTAGAGATTTCTGATAAAACGGAAGGTTTCACCTTTTCTTTATAAGTGTGAAGAAATTGGTTTACAATTTACTAAACTTCCTCACCTTTGCACCTATTTATGTAGCATTAGAAATGCATCTTTACGTAATGAAACATTCAGATTTATTACCCGCATTGAGGTCCATCAGGGACTAAATAACTGTATGATGAGATGAGAGACTACAATTAGTTTATCTCTAAATCAAAGAGATTGCCGACCCACATTTGTGTGTTGTGTGAAATGTGCACTGTTGGTTACATTTCCTTTTGAGATTTTCTTCTAGGTGTACAAAACAACTCAATTACGATTTCTAGTTTAATTTGGCACAAAGAGGGCCATTAGTTTTTTATGACACAATAATCATGAATAATTAGTGTTATAGTTAGAGAGGGGTGTATAAGTAGGTTGTATAGTAAATATTAAGACTGAATTGTGAGGGACGATCATAGCAAAACATATTCACTTTAGTTTTGCATAAGGCTTTTGTCCATTTGCGTAAGTAAATAGTAAGTAATTCGAGAAAGTTTTGGTTGTAAAGACCCCTTAACCACCATCTCCACCACTTTGCTCCCCAGCTACCGTTTACTCAAGGCAAGTTAAAAAGAGAAAAGCAGTCTGGAGAAACATTTAATACAAATAAAATTCTCTTACATTAATCTTTGAGTTAAGCTTTTAGCATTTATATTGCAAAAGTAAGTGAGCATGGACGCAAAGTAGGGGAGGACGTGTATTTGTTCTGTGTCCGTGTACAAAGTACAAGTACTGAGAAATGGAAGTAAATAGTTGAATTTAATTCATCCCATTTGCTGTGCTCGCAAAATCCTTATTTAAATAGCACAAATTCCATAAAGACTGAGGCATTGTGGATGAGGAAGGCAATTATTATTAGCCTGCACTTTACTTTTCTCCAGTTGGAATAAGAAATTACAAAAATTTGCATAAGCTTTTATACTTTTTATTCACGTTTTAAGGAAGCCCTTCCGGGGTTCCTTTATTCTTTCCTGGGAAAACCGTTCGAGTTGCCTAAAGTTGCCTTAGACTTTCAGGATTTTTCTTTCCATTCTTCCTTTAGAATTTGTGGAAAAATTGTGCTCAACTGCTCCAATCATGCAGCTTAACTATGCCTTTCCAAGACTACCTGTGGGTTTAATTAGTAATGATTTAACTACTAGAGTAACTCACAAGAAGTGTGTAGTAAAATATTATAGGAGAAAGTTCTAAATACATTTCACTAGATGTAGATGAACCTTTCATCTTCATTTCTCTTTTAGTAGTTACCCAGGTGGAAATAATTGGACGTTGAATGGGAATCAAGTAATGAAATAAGTGGGTCCCTCGGATTAAAATCTGGAATTGCAGGTCATCTAACTGCGGACGAAATAGAGCTTATTGCTTCCTATGTGTAGAGAAAAAGCTCTCTACAGAATGCAGATGAATTTTCGATTTGGACTTCACCATCGTTCTACACTCACACAGGATGTTAAAGTAAGTAGTTCTACAGGTCTTGGAAATGTATAGTGGGTTTCTCCAAGTAAAGGAACTCTCAGCTCAGAGGCAGGAGCTTGTGTTGCAGGGTTGCAGGGCTTATTGCAGTCATCAGCATCCGACGCAGAGTAAGTCCGAAATGTCTAAAATATTTCATATTGTCTCTTTGCCCATGCCTGCTAGAAGCACTTACAATTTAATATTCAAGAATCACATTCCATTTCCGTTTTTCCGTTCTCGTTATTTCCTTCGTGCCATTTATGGTAGTTTAGACGAATGCATAAAGGAAGCCCAGTAGTTGTAAGTATAGTTAAAGTGAAACTTAGTGGAAAGGCGATTCGTCACTTAATCTCAATTTAGTATTCTGTGCTCGCGCGAGCCAATATTGCCTTTGAGGTGTTTCACATGACGGCAGGTACAAATGGGCTTTATGAGAAAATGAGAAAGTAAATGTCTATTGCCCGTGTGTCCTAAGCGGATGGAGAATGTGGAGATCATTGCAAACCCATCCACATCATTCTTTTGTGGCAGTAAAGGATGGGAGAGATGGTTCTTCGGTTCATGTTCTCATAACGTGTTTTAATGGTGGAGATTGTGGAAAAACTAGGAGTTTGAGGTACCCACAAGGATGCTTGATTAAAGGCTGGGAATTTTTCCCTGTGAGTGTCGAGTGTTACATACAACTGCCTCAAGAAGATGAAAGCCTTTCACTGTGAAGGGGAAAGCTCTACACACCTTCCGTTTAATTCGTGTAACCGGGTGAAAGTTACTCAAATATTCTTGAGTGGTGTTGGTACATAGCTGGAAGTACTAATGGATATTGAACTGCTGGGAAGTAGGTAATAGAATTTTAAAACATAGGAGTTACTTGTGTGTAGAATCGGAAGGAGATTGATTGCGTGACGTGGATTAAACTATGACTCATTCATGCATCTACAAGCTACCCTCAACTGCAGTTCTTGTTTAATATTTCTAGCTAGCGATTTGATTGACAATACTCATTAATATTTTTATTTACTGAGAGTAATATTCTCATTTATTTGAGACATGCGAATCCAATATTAATCGTTTGTCATTTAGATGTTTATGGAGAAAATTCAGCGTCACATAGTCAGTTAGTGTTTATCAACTGAAGAGGGAACTTATCAGACTGCAATAATAGAAATTCGGAATGGCTAGTCAGTCGTCGCAAGATAATGATGCAATGAATCTGGGTAAGTTATCTTCTTGGACAGTTGAAACAATTATAACCCTCATTTCTTTGCGACTCAAGTCAAGCAATCGCTGAGAGTGAAAATCCTATTGAACATTTCAGAAGAACCTTCGACTGGTACAAGTAGTCAACCTCCTCCGTACGTCTCATTGTACCCAACTCTTACACGTAGATCTGTGAAGATCTTCAGCATGTCTTTCGCACGTTCTGATCGCATCCGTCTTGTAGGATATCCTCCAAACCTGAAAGTTAAACTCCGTGCAGCCATCCATAACTACTGGGGATATATTCAGCTGGAGACAGCCAATAATGGAGCATATGAATTCAAGCTGGAAGGAAACCCTTGGTCATCCTGGAACAACACGGGGGACGACTATGTTGAGTCCAGACGGCTGCTTGCAGGCCTTCTCACATGTACAATCACATACGGCTGGAGGTTGATTCAAGCATCGGATATTACTAAAGTAGATGGAGAGAAGGATGTCTTGTTCTTTGAGAATGCACCTCCAGATCCCGATACCCAAGTTATGATTATGTCACTCCACAGTTCCGATACAATTCGTCTAGTGAACGCCTCCCAGGCTTATAAGGAATTGCTAAAAGAAGCTGTTTACTCACAATGGAAACTGGGAATCGAGCGAGACGGAGAGTATCATGGGTGTTACGAAATCAAAATGTTGGGAAAGCCGTGGGTGCAATCAGAATCTGGCGACAAGAATAGTGTTCTTCGTACGTGTCTGATGTGTCAAATCATTGCGAATTTTAAAGTGGCAGGATACAACCTGTACGGCTGTATTAACATCTCTTCTGCTACAGATGGTGGGGACTTGGATACTTGGATCTTTAGAAAGCATAAATAAATCTACGTAGCTTTTAAGATATCACAATGCGAATGTCGAATGTAAATTGCATTTGTTGAAATAAAACATGAGCCTGCACGCTTGAATGCATTCTTATACTGTACCTAACTAAACGTATATGTTGATTAAATAGCATTTATCTTCGAACTTTCAAACAAGCATTTCTTTGAGCTTGGACTTCGTAGATGCGGGTGATGTCATATATTTATCGTTTATTCCAATTCAGACACAAAACATTGTAGAACACGGAATATCTTCTCTTCTATGTTGTTGTATCTAATGACTCCATATTCCAAGTATCGTAAGTTACTTGGAGCAAAGGTTCCTGAAACTCAATGACATTTTCCAAGAACCATCATAGTGAAGGTTGTTAAAGTACATAACTGATTGAGCCTTAAAGTAAACTATTTTGGAATGCCGCCGAAGCGTAATAATTTTAATTAATTAATAACTGATTGTGCTTTCTTGAACTCAATTAAGTTTGTCTCGAGCAGGGAAGAAACAGGGGGGAGGAAACGCCCAATCTACGACGTCTACAAAAACAGTCAGCATTTCCAGCAGCCAAGCTGTATCAACTGCTGAAGGGAAAAAAACAAAATCACCCCAAAGCAAGCCACAACGAAAGAAATACCAACAAGCAAGCAGCAAGTCGTCTAAAAATGCAAAAGCATCAAAATTGTTGACTCGGTTCTACGGATTACTTAAATGGATGAAGGCAGCTCAAAAGAAATTGGCATCGAAAAGTAAAAAAGAAGTTCCAAAGGAACCAGCTGCCGAACGTGCTGGGGTTATCCAGTCGATTATAGATAAACCCAGAATTCCAGGAGAGCTTGGAAAGCGTATTTACTGCTCGAGGTTAATGAAAGGACTTGCTCCGTTTAGATGGTTTGCCATTGTGACTGGACACTTCCCATTTGATTATCAAAAACACACAGATGGAACATATGAATTTCGGTTCCAGTGGACCCATTTCAACACTTTCTTGTACATTCTAAATGGAATCTTTACAGTGACCTTTCTATTGTCAGGATCAATTACCGTTTTTTCTATTACATCTCAACTCAAATTGTTTGAACACCAGAGTCTTCCTATTCAAAAGGAAATAGTATTTTATGAAATGGTGCTGGTCAAGAGGCATTTCATTTACCTTTGGACTCTAACAGCAGCTGGATGCTGTAGCGTTATAGCCTTTGTTAACACGTTCCTCAAGCGACATTATTTACCATCGATTTACACGTATTACTTCCAGTAAGCTCTGTCATAAAAGTGCTTTATACTGCAGCTGAATTGAATTATTGATATGATTGTATGAAAATACTCTTTAGAGTCACTCGTCTGTTGCACTTGGACCTGCACGAAGGAACGAAAATGACAGGGCTCGTCATGATAGCGTTTTACTTGATTACAACAATGGTCATTTACATCATGGGATTCTGCAAGTTTGCGCCGATGACTCTGTCAGTTCCACTTCTTGTTGGGGACTGTATGTACGGATTTTTTTTCAAGTTGTACAATTCTGTCGATGAGATTTGGATCCTAGAGCGACCCGATATTCGATGGAAACTTCAGCTCCTTGGAGGCATCACTATTCTCTTCATTTACATTTCATCGAAGGCAAAGATCCTCCTCTTTATTTTCCATTGCAAAGTTCTTCGTAACGCATTCGCAGCTTGGAATGGACGTACGTACATTTACATGATGAAATCAGCCAAGTACATGGTCTCGGAGGAAGGAGCTAGCAGACTTAAACTGATTTATAAAGATCACTGCCTCATCTTAGACCTCATGGAAGGACTAAACACAAGCTTTGCTTTTGTTATTGAAACCTTCTACTCCTTCCAAGTATGTGGATGCTAAGCTTTTATTGATTGTGAATTATTTAACACTTTGTTCTTAAAATAGATGGGAGCAGCGTTTTTCGAACTGTACTTTGTCATCAGAACTGCCAAGGCAGGGTATGACGTGGAAGGCTCGAAATCTCAGGAGATAGGAGAAGGGAATTATTTCATACGGCCGCATGATTGGGCTCCAGGACTTATAATTGCTATTCAAACACTTGTATTTGTTATCGTAACGTCCAAAGTAGCTTCTGACGTGGGGGAAGAAGCTCTTGCTGGAGTAGACATTGTTAGAAGACGAGTCTTCCTCCGTAGAAAGACAGACGAAGATTTGTTTTTCCAATTAAGTATGCAAAATAGTTTCGATTCGTACAGACGATTTGACATAGCAGGTGGACAATACGGATATATCAACAAGGACTGGATTCAAGGATGGATCAACACTTTGGCTGGGTATTTTATAATTCTGTACCAGTTCCAACCTCTCTTGGACGAAGAGACTAAACATGACAAGCAGAAGAGGAAGGCTATTGGAGAGTTCCTCAATGTGGTAGAAGGTTTGACACCGATAAGTCATTGGTATATAAATGGATCTGAAGCTCCTCCAATCATCGGACCACAAGATTTATTGGAAATGACTACGGTGCCTTAATTTTTAATCTATAATTAATACTTCTTAAATAAACACAAAAATAATAAAAACACTCGAGACTCTTAACGTAAGTTAAGAAACATCCAAATATAAATACAAACTGGCAACTGGCATATTTCTTTCATTTATAAAGTTAAAAACCTATGTACTTCACACACACAATATTGTAATAAAAAAAGTTTGGCAATAGAAGTAAAGAAGGATAGCTGAGAACTAAAATCACGAAGAGTATTGGGTCATGATCACAGCATGTCTTATGGAAATACGGAAGCACTTTATAGACGAGCTGAGCTGAACGACGATGCGCTTAGGTATATTTATCTACAATGTACAATGTATCCGAATTCAGGCAGACACAAATGCAATAGTCAGAGTGCGTAGGCAAATGATGAAATCCCGGATTCTCGGGTTGTGTAACCGAAGAAAACAAAGATACTAGGGACAAATGTTTCATGAAAAGTATCCGAGATAGTGAGACATTGGAAGAGATCAAAGCGAATGCAATATTGTGCTCTACTCTATTGAATTTCTTATAATGGAACCTTTGATGGTGTTGATGTTAATGATGATGTGTTTTGTGAGTTTGTCTCGAAAGGGAACTTCTCAGAGAGTCTCCGTTTGCTTATTTAATTTTGAAAAGGCGAGTTTAAGAAATGTATTCTACTTTGTTCAGTTTGTTGTTTCAGAATCCACTTAAATCTTGTTGAAAAAGGTTTATAGTATTCTTTTCTTGGTTTAACAGTTATTTAGAACTTCTCAGAATCTGTTAAGAATAATATAGCAAACATGTTGAAAGGCGGTGATAAAAGTGGGAAGAAGACTAGTGGGGAGCAACAATTCAAGAAGTTTCATTCCTGCTGCCTTTGTTGTATCCAACCTCAGACTGGGTCCCTTTTAATTGGATGTATTAATTTGGTAACCTAAGATAAGATTGTTTCTTGCGTTGTTTAAGATTTTGTGGGTATTAAGTTTCAATCTGTTGGTGTAGATAATTGGAGGATTATGCATGTTTGCTATGTACATCAAT
Organism: Isotomurus graminis; assembly: GCA_034696565.1. Taxonomy (NCBI): domain Eukaryota; kingdom Metazoa; phylum Arthropoda; class Collembola; order Entomobryomorpha; family Isotomidae; genus Isotomurus; species Isotomurus graminis. Next base: position 80,891 of record JAQGAB010000010.1, read on the forward strand.
GCATCCAGAACTAAAGAAGACATTACTGCTCTCCAGGAAGAAGTATCTGATGACTCTACATCTTTCATGAGGCACGCAAAAATTGAACAGGACTTGGATTACTTGACCCAATGTAATATGCTGAAATTAGTTGAGAAAATTCGATTAATTCCCTTGTCCATTAGATCACAGAATGTAGCACAATTTATCTCGTATGCGACACACAAATCCAAGACTTTTAGTCTTGCAGCTTGTGACTAATAACCCAAATATCATTTGTGACTGTAACTCGCTTTTGCCTCATTTACGATTTATTAATTGCTGTGAGAATGACGTTATTTACTCTGTCAAACATTCAGTATTTGATGCACCACTGAACAGAATTATCATCCCACTTCTAATTACACAAACTAATTGGATTGCATCAGTAGAATGGGACTATTTGTTAGGCTCCACATTAAATTAGGTTTCCTACATCTCCCAAAAGCCAAAAAGTCCTTTAGTTCCTGGAGACTGGCATACAGATGAAGGAATGAATTGTGTTAAACATGTCTCACATGTAATTTCAGATTACTGGAGTGTCCTACTTGCGTACGCTTTCCCATGCGTTCTCACATTGCTCATGGGACTCTTCGTAATTCTGGCGACAGCTAAAGTGAGTCAATTAATTTTTGAAATCATCATTCTTCCTCACTGAGCTATAGTGCGGATGTGAGAACCAACCCATTTCTATTTGGCTTAGCTACACATGAGCTTGACAATTTTTCTTCGATGTTATACATTCTAGTCAGGCTTTATCGTGTTTTTAAATGAAGAAAGGAATTACGAGGAGTGTAGTAATTAATCCGATTACATTTGTTAGTGTCAGAACATTGAATTAGTGTGCTGAAGTTGAATGAGTCGTTTTCATTATTTAAAGGCTTTCCTACCACTACCACCCTTCTACATTTTAAAACAAGAAAGACTACTATGCGAAGAATACTTATTATTACAGAAATTAACGTTTCTCCCTTAATGTTTTAATTGAGTGGTATTGAATTCCCTAATATTTTGTAATTATTTTGATGTTTCAGACCAACGAATACCTTATTCTTATATCTGTGCTTCTCACAGCAATCTTGGTAGTGATTGCCTTTGCAACTGGAGGAATTCTGTACTTCGTCTTACACGCTGAAACTTCCCTGTGGATGCCAATTTGTGTGTGGGGAATCATTCAACTATATTTCATTCTGGTTTTAATGGATTTTAGAACAAAGAATTTGAGTGAAGAAACTAAGAATACGATAAGAGTTTAGAGGACACAAAAAGTTTTAGCAGACAACGATTCTTGGTCTATATTGTGTATTGTTTGGACACTGTGATACTTCTAGAGAACCAAATAATAAGACCATAATTATGCAAGTAGTTTGTGTAATACCTAAACTTAATAACTCGGAATATAGCTAAGAGGATTAAACGTGATTTATGAAATATGAAGAGCTTTGGTCCCAAAGACTCAAGCCCAAAAGTAATAAATATGCTTAAAGTTTCTTACTCTGTGGCAAGCGGTTTCACAACAACCAATTCGAAGATTTGAAAAGATTAGGATCTTTCAATTTATTTGAAAAGCATATTATACAAATATGTGGTTTCTTTAAACTCGTAATATTTTCCTCTTCAAATGAAACTAAAGCTTGACTGGAATCCAAAGTTGAGTGAAGAATGTTGTGGAGGTTTCAAACTAGAAGCTGATACTATAAGAATAATTACGTATTGCATGATGATTTAGTGCGATTGCTTTAATCTACGTGACCTGGAACATGGCTTCTTGTTGTGAGACATATCTCACAATACGTCAGAATAATTTGTGTTTATTAAAATGATTACATGCGTCATGAAATAGATTAATACATCCTGAATCCATAGACGGTACACGTCTTGTTGACAAACACATTAAAATTTTACAGTATGTCCGTATTTGTTAGTCAGTAGTCAAGGCCTGAAATATTTGACCAAAAAATGCTTGCAAAAGTACAACTAAATAAGAAGTAACAACAACAATTCGTTTATATCAGAGAAGGTGTATTATTATTCAGTCGTGGTTTCATGTAGTGAGTAGTACATACAAAGAATACTGGAAACCGAGTGCATATGACCTGAAATTCCACAACCACGTCTGACACAGTTACCTCCGTACATCCGCACTGATGTATCAAAGTCTATGCAATAATGTAAATAGCGGTTTGAAGCAAAATAAATTGTCTTCATACGTCATAATAAACTAGTAGCTGTTTACTTCAATTATTTGTTGTTGAGAAAATTTCTAATTACCTCTGACTTTGTCTTGCGTGAAACCAGAAATCTAATGTTTCTTCCAGGTAAAAAACTATGAAGCGGTAGAATGTACGTAGATGGATTGTAGGGGGAAGATCATGTTTTCATACTCAGTTATTATTATGATGGTAATCGTCTTCGGCAAAGACTGAGCTTACGTGACTTTTGGTAGTTGCTTGATTCTGATTCCTTTCTTATGGTCTGTTGTGGTACTCTAATCGTAAACAGTAAGAAAGATAAATGAGCATCATCATCCGATTACACTATGTGATGAATTCAATGCAGGTAAGAAAAATACTTTCATGTGTAATCCTCACACTATGAGACAGCGCTAAGACGCTTCAGCATGTACCTTTGCACTGTCGTACTTCTAGCCCTCCTGAATGAGATAGTTAGGAAGGAGCAAAAAATCATTTGCACTAATGTAAGCACAGGTAGGTAAATGGCAGAATGAATAAAAGGTGGGGAGAGACTACGAAGAATGATTCACTAGCATGAAAAGTCTACAACAGACAGGAGCAGTACTCTTTAACCACCTTGAAATATTTCCATCTAGTTAACTACAACAACCCTTGCGTTGTTAGTTTCGATTCAACACATCGCTGCCATTAGTTGGTTCAGCCAGTTTAACTAGAATCATCAGCTTGCTACTATTACTTCCACTACAAATCGGTAGTGAATCATCGCAACATCATCGTCACATCCTGCTTTTATAGTTTAGTAGTTCATATTTAATAAGTGAAATATAACATCTAATTCTTGTGGCGGTTTTAGAGTTCCTATATTTGTAATTCCACGAAACTATTTCCACTTCCGTTATTTGAAGAATGCACAGTTCCATATGGTCCAAGAGTTTCAAACGTTGTTTGCTATTTAAATCCCCATATATCTGAGGATCACACACTTGCCTCATCATTGAAACTAACGAGTGAAGACCATTGGATATTAAAAATTCAATTCCTTGCGTGAATTAGTGATCTCCTGTGTTTAAAACAGAATTTAGTTCATCAGTTCATCCAAAAATCCTTCAAAATGATCCGACCTTGTTACTGTGTCAGTTCAAGAACCGCAGCTTTAATAGCAGGAATAGTCAACTTGGTAAGTAGAAAAGTTGTCTGATTTAATAAACCAGCATGTCCAGCTTTTTTGGGTGGTTTCCAAGAAGAAAGTCACGCCACTTGTATTCCGTAGCGGGGCGTTAATCACTCCTATTGTATTTATCCATATGAAGACTGAAGGACAGAGTGACAATTTTTTTAAAGACTGATAGTTGATAGTTCTTTTCCATTTATTACAGATTGTAGGAATGACTGGTCTCTCCTTAATTGTCCTCAACCCGGCTGAGAGACACATGATTCTCGATCCTCTCGAACAAATAGAGATGAAGACTGTACGATATGACGTTGTTGGAGATACCCTCCAGCTTCTCATAGGTATATTTATGCTCATTTATGTAATATTTTAATTATTGTAATGAACCTTGGCATTGCGAGTGTTTCGTTTTAGTCCAATATACACGTGAAACGTAATATGATGGGTAAATAAGTCAGTCCGAATTGTTTCTTTTCGTGCTGACATTAATATTACGAACTTAAAGCACTTTCCGCCTCAGATTCTTACGAATAATTATTGCACAGATATTTAACTTCTATGAAGTATCGTGTCTTCCCGTGAGAATAAAATAAGTGTGCAGAATTTTACCATATTATTTGGTAACTGCGATGAGGATGAAAGTTTTCTTGTGGAAAATGAAAAGTACAGAAGGATTAAAATTAAGAATTCCACATGAAGTTGTTTAAAATCACATATTCCGTAGATTTCTCATGATACTTATTTACAAACTACTTTTACCTGTCACTTCTCGCATTATGCTTATAGGTTGGCTACCTGCTGTTATTATAACCCTGTGGAAATTGTTCTGATTTGCTTTCTAAACCTAAACCTTCTTATTTTATTCCTTACAGAATATTTGTTACCAGCCCTTGGCATTTTTACACTTGGTCTCGTTCTTGTCATCGCTGCCACAACGGTAAGAGACTACATAGATAGCCTTAATGTTAAGGATGAAATACTAAAACTGCGTGAAGTCCGACATTTGATTGAATTATAAATCTGAATCTATAATGACTTTATTCAACACGAACCCCGTATAATCATTGCATGAAACGCATCTCCTAATTCCCATGCGTGCTAATTTCTTAGATAAAAATTGACTTGTCAAATTATCACCTTCTCTAGAGGTGTATTAACGAATCAACTACAAAACTCTCTCTTTCTGTGAACATTTTATTTCGAATGCGTGATGACTATATAATGTGTAGTATTGTGTAGTGGCGACTGTCGCAGCCTTGAGTTGCAATTCAATACTAGCTAACTGACGCGTTTATTTGATTCAATAATGATACTCCACCTAAGTAAGATTGTTTGATGAATCCCTATGTAAAAAATAAAATTGTGTGTCGTCCTAAAGTTACACAACCACAGTATTTACGACTGAGCTGGACAATTGTATCTATTAATAGACTACCTTATACCTCACAATTCCTTTATATAATATATGGATGAATTCTCAACTAGAATAATTTGAATTGCAGATGAACGCGTGCATGACAGTATTTTCATTCCTCCTGAGCACTATGTTGATGACAGGGTGTATATCAGGCCTTGTATCCTTGACCTTATCTGGAGTCGATCTTCTTGGAGCTGTGCCTCTCATGCTAATCACATCCGTTCAGATGTACGTCTATTGGATTGTCATAGACTTTAATAAGTTCTCGTGGGAGTTTCCTACTAAAGAAGATAAGAAGGTTCTGGTTGACTCAGAAGTTTAGACCAAGACCAATAAAAAACCAAGAATCTCGTGAGTGTCTTGCTGAGATGAAAAATATTTTTTGCAGTCCCATGATATATTTGGTACATATGTAATTGTATCTAACGATGAAAACTGTTTTGCTTTTAAGATTTACTTAACCGATCGCTTTAACATTATATAGAAGTTGTTAACTAAGTATTTATTTAAAGTATTTAGTGAAGTGGTATGTAATCACGCTAAATAATAATAGTAGACAATTAAAGGGAGACCAATAGTGTACGACAATATGTTGCAAATACGCATCGCAAATAAAACAGTTCCTATTACGTTATCATTTAATACGAAGTCATGACTTCGACGTGTTTGCTTTCATTTTGGGGACTGGGGTATTTTTATTAAGAAATCACTCAATCCTTGCTTGACGTTAGTTTTATTGCTTAAGTGCTTATGTATAAACACTAGTGAGTAGTACTCATACCTTTCTGCTGCAGTCATCCAATTAAGTTTCTCAAACATATAATGCATTGATTTATTATATACGTGTTGGTAAGGTAAAATATTTTATTAATTAACCGTATAGATCTACGATGTGTATAAAAGACACCAATTGTAAAAAAATAAACAATTTGCGAGGATTAGGGGTTTTCCTAACGAGTATTCTAAGGAAAAAGATGCAAGTAATGTTAATCATTCTACACAGTAGTAAACGACATGAGCCTTACAAGTGGATTTCCTCGCTGACCACTTAATAGATGGGAATCCAGTTACGCAACAGGGGATAAATTACTTAATACAGAGTGCAAGGAAGTAGGGATTCACATTACTTCGGGTACTGGGAACTGGAGATGGGAAAAAACTTCAATAATTGGTTAGTGTGTATGGCATCAGAAAATGATTTTGCAAGTTGAATGGACATGAGAGTTTTATGTCGTGTCTATCGTATAAATTCTATATGCGTTGTTTCGATCAGGTATGTGTTCCTTCAAGTCAATGTCATGATGACGAAACATTGTACGTATAAAGAACCATATTGAGCTTTTTTTTCTTGACAGAGATTAAGTATAATGAATATGAACTATTAATGATTCCATGATCATAGTGTCCACAGATTAACTCATACTGCAGATTGTGCAGCTTATACCGTATGCTTTGTATGCAATGGAGTGGATAAAAGTGAAAGGTAGTCTCCTTGCCAGACTTGCCATTGACCATGATGACTTGTAGAATTAATTGGCTCTGTATAAAAACCACTCCAAACTATGTAATACACAAAATGCAATATTACAGTCAACAGTGTCCGGTACACCTTCAGTCACACCTGTGACGCAGGATTGCGTAATTTATTTCCTTGCATATCATTTACTCCCTCTGCAAGGAAACAGTTAGATTGAATGTCAAGTTTCATGTAAAAGTAAAACAAACGCAGTTACCTCTTGTTTTTGTTTTGTTCAGCTCAATAGAAGTCTGTATGACCATGGCACATGAGTATGATTACGGAACTATTGTGGATATATTGTTTAATGATAGCAAGCTCCACCACACACTTCCAGCTAAAAACATAGAGATGACCATTAATTACTCATATGCAAGGACTTCTGTGAGAAACTATTTTCACTTCCGTTTACTTATTTTCTGTATGCTTCCCATGCGCTTTATATATTTTTCATTTGTTTACCTACATGAGGTTTGTTAAGCATTGCTTAGCTCAAAATTAATTAATGAATTATTCAATTTCATAATGCTCACAAGATCCTCCATCATTTAAGTCTCAACTTGCCCACACGCTCACGGACCCACTTTTAGTGACAAAACCCCGCTAAATTCAAATTCTAATCAATAATAAAAATATTACTTGGAGGAGAAAACTCGTGGAGTCAGATGATTCAGCGTGAAGTTGTGGATTTATAGTAATTAGTAATTAGCACACTTGACACTAAACTAATTGCTTACTGTTCGGATTTAGTAGAGAATTAGTACGATTCGCACAAAAAAAGTAGGTAACTTTCAAGATGAAAACGTACAAGGAATTTATCTGCAGCTTGTTTCACGTCGGTCCTCTCTCCACGCTTTGTAAGTTTCGTAAAATTCATTTTTAAAGTAAATAGTAACTGGCAAGTATTTATATGATGTGGAATAATTACCTTTTCTAGTTCTCATTAAGACTATAACACTTGCGGTAAGTGGAAATCGGTTAAATATTTTTGTATATCTGTTTTTCCTCGGAAGATTGAAATGAGAATAATGTTTTCAGGTGATCTATTGTTCGTTGATGTGGTGGCCTCCTAATGAGAGTTTCGGTGGATTGCTGTCTTTGTCCTCCTTCCTCGTCTCTAGTGGAATGGTCATGTACAACTTCTTCTCCGCTGTGTCCAACGGTCCTGGTTACCTTCCGCTCGGATGGATACCCGTAAGCATATTGGCGTATACGTCTATTCAAGAAATGTATCAAGTATTACGATGGCTGTGAATTGAGTGTGTGGATTTTGGTTTGTTTAAGAAAAACGAAGATGCCAAAGCAAAACTCCAATTCTGTGGGGTATGCAAAGGGTACAAAGCACCAAGAGCTCATCACTGCAGAAAATGTGTGTAACTTGATGTTTAGTATAATTGATATTTGACTTTAATGAGAATATAATAAGTTTTTGTTGTGTTGTAGGTGGAAGATGTGTGATGAAACTTGATCATCATTGTCCGTGGATTAATGCTTGTGTTGGACATTACAACCATGCATACTTTGTCTCATTCCTGATATCTGCGATCATTGGATGCTCACAGGCCACAGTTATTCTTGCTTGCTCTCTGTATAGATCCGTGTATAGGGTAAGATTGTTGAGAAAATGTTTTTACAACGTTGTGTTGCATTCTTGCATTGGACTCCATGACTGATTGGAATTTGAACTTACAGAGCTACTACATGTACTATGGAATTAGCGGAGTTCCATTCGTGTACTTGGGTTTGTATGGATTTGTCTGGTGCTTGTTTAGTTGTGGCTGTGCAGTTGGAGTTGTTCTTGGCGTTGGCGTATTGTTTTATTATCAAGTAAGTTTGGAGTTTTCATTGTTTAGTAGAATCAAGAATTAAAGAGTGATCTATATATGAGCTGTTCCGTTTATCACAGATGAAAGTTGTTCTGAGGAATGAGACAACAATTGAAGAGTGGATTTTGGAGAAGGCACAATACAGAAGGAAGCTGTGTACACATGTTCCACCTTTCAAAAATCCGTATGATTTAGGGTGGAAAAATAACTTTAAATTTGTTATGAACCTGTCGTGCTCACCAATTGGCGATGGAACTTCGTATCCTGTAGCCCCAGGATGTGACCAATACGCCATGACTGTATGTAATCCATGATTAAAGATTCGTCTTTTTACGAATGATTGAATTACACTTTGTTTGAAGATGGAGCAACTGGAACAGAAGAATGACAAAAGGAGACGTGCAAAAGAGTATATGGCTGTTGAAACATATAGTGGATCTTGGTTTCCAGTTTCCAAAGGCTTTTCAGTATTTTTTCGTCCCCCTTGTTCTGATGAGCCGAGAATTCCACTTATAAAGGACGACAAAATACTCGTCTCTAGGTGGAAAAAGTAAGGATATTAATATTCTCATATGTTTATGTAATATATTTTACATTTAAGTGTGAAAATATCACTGATTTTCACGTTTTTGCAACCAGACATTGGCTGTACGGAGAAAAATTAGAGTCTGAGTCAGGCGAAAAAATGGTCCGAGCCAAAGGATGGTTTCCTCGACGCTGCGTTGTTGAAGTAATGAATTCGCTATACTCGCCTAACAGTGAATCAGAAAATGAAGACGTGCATGAAGAAGTTAAAAACCAGAATTCACCCAATTCCAAGAAAACGAACTGACTACTTTTGTTTTAGTAGAGTTTGAAGTCTTAAGCCCTGTAGAACGATAGTGATCCCAAAGTGCAGTCATTCCTGAAAACTCTTATGTACTATAATTATTTTAACTGAATTCAATTTGAATCTGGTTTAAGAAATTTTCGGTTTGTATGAGTAGATTAACGTAAAACGAACTTTGTGATTCCTGTAGGTTGATAATCATTCCATCCCAATTACCAATGGTCATTCTAGTCAATTTGTATTCAGGCTTTTGCAGCGTTAGCAATTTAGTATTTCTTAATTGGATGAGTGATTTTGTACAGAGTTAGGACTGTTATTTAGTAATTGGTGGTTATAATGCTAATCACCAGGAAGTTTAAAAGACAAAGAAGTGATATCTTCCTCGTTATATCCTAGATGCTTAAATTGTGCTCCTGGATAGCCTTGTTCAATTTCTTTGTACATAGGTATTTCGAGCATCCATATTTATTAAAATCAATTTAGGTCGAACTTAAGTAGCTCATAATTATAAATAATCATTTATTGTAAAAGTTAAAAGTGCTGCCCACACATGTAGAATCTAAATTGTATAAAGCAGGCAAAGCAGCTTGAGTGTTAAGTGAAATCCACATACTTGTATTCCATTTTCAAACAAAGCTATTGTCACTTTTTGTATTTCTTGTAGAAGTGTAGAACTGGATAGAATTAATGTGAATAGTTTTGGTATTCAAATAACTACCATGATGTAAGGTCGTGTATTCAACCTATTCAATCTGTTATTCAGTTTGAACAGTCAAATGTCATTGTCAGTGTCAAAGGCAGTAGATGATTATCAAATAACTTCTAGTAATGGCATGTCTCGTAAACCTATGCTTTTTGACAGTTGCCTGTCTTTTCTACAGTGACAGTACGTGAATTAATTTACTAAAGCACAAAATCCACTACTATACTCGTTAACAGTACGGTGTATTGAATATTGAATCGTATACTCTGCAGAACAATTTTTACAGCATTTTTACTCATTGTTGGATGGAGCGAAGCTTTTGTCCTTGTTTTATGAGGCTTAATTTAATGAGTGTCGAGTCGGAATATTTGCTTGCACATCGACTGTGTCAGAATGTGAATGTGAAGAGATGTATGTGCTTCATTACACTTCATACTTTAAAGAGTAGCTCTAGATCCTATACTTTTAGGTCTAGTTTTAAATGCACAAGTAAACATGGCTTTGCGTATGAGCCACACTGACTGTATATATGAATGACTAGTGTTACAGACAGAGCGTGCAGTGCTAATAAAAAAAGCTACGAACCACTTAAATTCAATAGATCGTTTAAATGGTATATTTGTGCAGTTATTATGCTTCCGTGGGGAGGAAAGATTTTATGGCGATAGCAGTATGTCTCCACACGTTTAGAGAATGGTGAACAAACACACAAGTACGAAGTCATAAGGCATCCAGCAGAAGTTGGATGTAGATGTTCATCATCTGAGTAAGAGATATTCATCATCAACAGAATATTAAAATTGTCGCAACAGCCATCAACTAACTGTGCCGCTTGTTGACTATTTTTCTACACTTAATTGTGCTGCAGCAGGACACACAACAGGGAGTTCATTTTAATAGTTCTGGAAACTGTTCTGAATAACTCTGGAAAGTCAAAAGGTTCGGTAATACAGAATTCCGGTTGCTTCGGGTGAACAGTTTAACAGACATTCCGGACATAATAAGGACACACTATGTCCTTTTCAAGTTCCAACGATACACAGAGGTTGAAGTGCATTGGAAAAGCGTTCAAAGATTTCCATGCATTCACAAAAGACCATGGAAAGCAGGGTAGGTTTTTATAATACATTCCAGTATTGTTAAATATTGATCTTTGTCGTGATTTTTCGGACTCTGCATACAGTGTGTGACAAAATGAAGACGACCGAGATTTTATCATCAATAAAGCCTACAGGGAATAAAGGATTCTTATCAAACTCTTCAAGGGGTGAAGTGAAGCACCAAAGTCTTGAGGATGAAGATGATGCAAGTCTTTTGTGGATGAATGACGAGGACAACCAAAAGCAGCCAGTCAATCAGAATCGAAA